>APFE031371638.1:50560-75690 GCA_000404065.3 Pinus taeda | reverse complement strand
TATCCATGTATTCCTTGAGAAGTCATCTATAAAGGATACATAGTACACAGACTTACCTAGTGATGGAACCTTCACAGGGCCAAACACATCACTGTGCACAAGCTCTAATATATGTTTCGCCCTCTTACCACCAAAGGGGAAACTCACCCAATTCTGCTTCCCATATACACAATTTTCATATAAATAAAAATCCAAAGAGCTACTACTCATACCTTATAACATACCTTTACCATGAAGTATTCGAAATCCCTTCTCTCCAATATGTCCAAGCCTTTGAACCCACAACATGGTCTTCTCTCCAGAGACCACTAGATTTTCTGCTCCACTTTTAGGAACGACAGAACTATTGCACCCATCAATAATAGTGCTGCCTTGCAGCTTATACAGAGTTCCAATCCGAACTCCCCACATCAATACCAGTGCTCCCTGAACCATTTTGCAGGTATCCTTCTCGAACACTGTTTTTACACCTGCACCATCCAACTTGCTTATGGAAATCAGATTTCTGGCCAATGCAGGAATATGTAGAACACCAGGAAATATTCTAACCCTTCCACCTTGCAAATTCAACTTTATTATTCCGCGACCAATGATTCTAGACTTCCTGTCATCCTCCAAGAAGACATCATCACTATCATATTTCTCATACTTGCAGAACCACTCTCTATGGGGAGTGAAGTGAAAGGATGCACCTGAGTCAATCAACCATGCCTCATGATCTACATGTGTACTTGAAGAAGCTAAGTACACATCCCCACCTTCATCTGAGGTGGCTTTCACCTCTGCAAAAGGAGCATCATCAGATCCCTTTACTTTATCAGGAGCTTTAGATTTACAGTCCCTTTTGTAGTGCCTTTCCTTTCCACATTTCTAGCACCCCACCTTTATAGGTTTTCCTGGAGATTTAGATCTCCCTCTAGATTTAGACCTCCCACTCGATGACTTATTTTTGTTTCTATTATGGGACCGTCCTTGTACAAACAAGGCATCACCATTCTGTCTCTCCACATTTTTCTGTCTCATTTCCTCCGTCAGCAAGGATGGGACTATTTCATCAAACTGCAAGGCAGTTGCATTGCTACCTATTGCAATAACCAGACTATCCCACGAATCTGGTAGAGAACACAACAAACTGATGCACTTATCTTCATATTAAATTTTAATATCAACAGATGATAACTAACTTACCACAATATTAAATGTGTTCAGATGCTCTTTCACCAAGTCTCCATCTTTCATCCTTAGGTTATATAGATTTTTCGTAGGACCAATTTATTCACCAGAGAATTAGATTAGTACAAAGTCCCTAACTTGTCCCACAAAGCCTTCACTATAGCTTCCCCTGATACATTCAACAATACTGAATCCGAGACACACAATCGTATTGTGCTCTTAGCCTTCTTATCCAACTTCTTCCATTCTTCATCGGACACTCCCATTGGTTTAATACCAGGATCTACCACGATCCACTAATCTTTATCCACCAACAGATCCACCATCTTGAGTTTCCATTACTCAAAACTCTAACCATTAAATTTCTCGATCTTTATCTTTCCACTGCTCGCCATCTTCTTTCACCACCAGAATCGATCCTACAAATCTCCCACTAAACAGGGTCTACTGCAGGCCCGAGCAAAACCCCTTAGCAGCAAAGGCGTCCCCTTGAAGCCAAAACAACTCTGATACCAAATGTAGCTTTTAACCCCGTACATAAATTACATGCATACGAATTCTAGAACACTGAAAATAAACAATGCGAGAGAATAACACATAAAACACATATACACAGAGATTTTCCCTTGGATCCCAAAATCAGGACTACCAGCTTGATTTTTCATTATGTTCTTTTCAATGTTATAATACATATTTACACATGCCGAAACATCCAATACCATGGAACAAAAACCATTGCGTCCAAAACCATGGACCGAAAACCATCGCGTCCAAAACCATGGACCGAAAACCATCATGTCCAAAACCATGTGCGAAAATCATGCACAAAACCATAGGTAGGTCCACCCAACCTAACATAGGGTCCAAAACCAAAAAATTTTGGGGCGCTGCCTCGGACCCATAGAGTGGGGTTCCTACACCCCTCAGACCCCCTTATGACTCCCCTTACTACGCAATCGGCACAACAAATGGAGGGCTCCACCCCCCTTCTAACCCGTCGATTAACTACGTGGGCTAGTCATGGAAAGAATATAACACAACCCAACAATATGGAGAAAATTAACATGAAATTTAACATGAATGATATTAAACCTATAAATATCCCTTTAGATTGCATTTTAAGAATTCTTCAAGCTTATAACCTAGTAGTGAAGATGAAAAGGATTATATGTTTTATGTGCAAAATGTTAATGTAGTAGGAAGTTTAATGTATGCAATGGTATGTACTTGACTATATATTTCACATGTAATTGTTGTTGTTAGTATATATGTGGAAAATAAAGGAAGAGAGCATTGGAAAGTAGTACAATGGGCGCTTTAGTATCTTAGAGGCGCAAGTGATTACTGCATCACCTTTAATGGTTGTAGTGATTATATCTTTGGTTATGTCGATTCAAGTTTTACAGGTGATTTCAATAAGAGGAAATCTATTTTAGGTTTTTTTTTTTTTTAATTCTTGGAGGAGGATGTATTAGTTCAAAGTCAAATATTCAATAAATTATTGTTTTATCCACTAATGAGGCAAGCTATATCACTATCTCACATGTACATGCAAAGAGTCAATTCAGCTAAAGGATATTTTGAGTGAGTTTCGAAGAATGTAAGACAATATGAATGTATTCTGTGATAGTCAAAGTGTTAATTATTTGGATACCAATCTAGCATATCATAGTAACATTAAGCATATTGATATTAAATACGATTTTCTAGGATAGGACATTAAATGATGTGGAGCAACTCTTAAAAAAATCCATACTCGAGAAAATTGTGTAGAAATGTTTACAAAAATTGTATTGTAAGATAAGTTGTGGTAGTTTTTAGCTTATGGGAAAGGTGATAAATAGGCTTGGGCAAGGTATCAAAGAATTTTTTTTTTAAGTTTGATATTGTTATAATTGTGACAACTATTAAAAATAAAATCTATTGTAAACACCATAATTCACTTCAAGTAAAAATTTAGTAGTTTGTATAATGACGTTGGGTTATGCACTCATGGTAGTGTATGTAACAAATGTAACAATGCAAAATTTGATATAGAAATGTGGTCCTAAGATAATGTATTGTTGTAATCCTTATCTAAGAATACTTCCATCTTTTTCCTTTAGCAATAGATCATTGATACCTTTCCCCGCATATGTTTCCTCGATACACTGCCAAGGTTTTACCATGTGAATATTTATCATGTTTGAATGCTTCTATATTATCTTGTTTTATTTTTCTATGCAATTAATATTTTATCCAAGCTCTTAAATACTAACAGTTTTAAGTTGTATTTTTGTGGATAATTATTTTATAGATTGCAAACATATATAAAAAAATAAGATTTTAAGATGACTTGTTATGATTTAAAAGTATGTTTTCACTTTTGAACTTTTGGATGGTGGCATGATTGTTAGAAAAGTTGTTAAATGATGAATGGTATATTATTGATAGCTTTCCTTGTAGATGTTTCCTCGATACATTGTCAAGATTTTACCATGTAAATATTTATCATGTTTGAGTGATTCTATATTATCTTATTTTATTTTTCTATGCAATTAATATTTTATTCGGGCTTTTAAATACCAACAATTTTAAGTTGTACTTTTGTGGATAATTATTTTATAGATTGCAACACATAAAAAAGTAATATTTTAAGATCACTTGTTATGATTTGGAAGTATATTTTTGCTTTTGAACTTTTGGATGGTGGCATGATTATTAGAAAATATATTAAATGATGAATGGTGTATGTTTCTTGAACATATTAAACATTTAAGTTGTTAGATAGTAATGGAGTTTGGATTGGTTTTGGATAAATGTTAGGAATAATAGTGTTGATCTTACAGTAGGTTGTTTAACTTTATTTCCATTTTTTTTTTATGATTTTTTGAAAAGAAAGAAATTATGGCCAACTCCAAGGGAGGGGAAAATGTTATGATGTGGATGGAGATAATGTTTTTTAGATGGTGGTAGAAAATGAGTTAGATTTTGCATATAAAGTGCTAATAATATTCATGAGGTTGATTTATTAGATCTGTTTTCCCCACTCTATTAATATCATGCATAGTTTTTATTCTTAACAATGTTAAATGCCATAAATTCTTGAGGATGATTTAAATATTAATAGAATTTTTACCATGGCAAGAATACATAAACATGAATATTGTTTTAGAGGTGGAGATAGAAAGTGAACTAGACACAAGTCAGCCCTTTAACTCTACTTCCTCTTATATTTTGGGAGGTTAAAACATCATTCATTTGAAAACAAATTTTATCCCTAGAGGTTTGGTATATATAAAAAAAAAAATTGACCTCAATTATGTGCCTATAAAACTCTCCATAAAGTTGTAGCTATGTGAGGTAGAGAATTACAGTTTGAGCATAGAAGATCATCAATTTGTTAAACTATCTCGGGCACTGTCCCTTATAGAAAGATACAAATATACCAACTTGTTCAAGGATTTTAAGTATATTTTTACATAGAGGTATGAGAACTTGAATACATATGATCCATCCATATTTCAACATCAAATTTCTCTCAATTATTATATCAAACCCTTCAAGTACAATCAAATTCCTTCCTTCTCCCTCTTTTCCAAAATTAGGTAAGAAATATTTATGATGTAAAGAAAATCATTCTTGTTAGTTATTTAGACTATGTAACCAACCTAGTGTAGACAATAGAAATGAATGGAGACATTAGATGACATGTGGGCTTCAAGAACTTGATAAATTCCTCCATTCTAGATGGGTTCTCAAGATATAATCAATTCACAGTCAATATAAATGATGTGTTCAAGAGAATGTGAACAACTTTGTGAGGTAATTTTTCATATGTAAGGATTCCCTTTAGATTAAAGAATGGTGTAGCCATCCAAATTGATATTGATTATTCCTTTATAAACATTAAGGACCATTTCATTATGATATATATGGATGACATGTTTATTTTCTCCAAGATGTAGAAAGTATGGCATGTTCTTAGATTAAATACATCATTCTTTTGGATAATGGAAGGCATGTTGGTGTACCACATTATAACTACAAAATCAGTAATGACATACAAAAAGGGTTGAGGCTATACATAATGTTTCGATTCCTAATCATAAGAATACCACCCATTCATTCTCTGGGAGGATAAACTTCCTTTCAAGGTTTATCTTAAACTTCAATGAACTTACCAAGGACATGAGTAGGATGTTGAATGAAGACAATGAAATAAGATAGGATTGTTTATTCAAATTAAAAGTTTGGTTCTTGGAACCTAATAAGGAGGAGCCATATTATAATAGAATCAAATATTGTATCCCTATACATCCCACCCAAAAGATTCAATTCTCAAGTCATTGGATGAATTTCTTATATTAATCCATAATTCCCCCTTTTCAAGACACGTTCAATAATTTCTCGTTTATTTAAATTCCTCTAAATATTTGGAGAATTTTCAACCATCCACCATAAGTCCATAACATCCCAATCCATAGTTAAGTATTTTCAATGAAAATCCTTGACTAATCCACTCTAACAATTTTTTACCAGGCATGTTATCCATCATGTTTCCCTCTTGCATTGGCATCCCTATTAATAAATGTTAAGATCCTTGAAGAAAATCACAAGCAAAACCATAGTTGAAGGGACATGAAATATTTGGAGCATTGGAAAGATGTTCTTTCAAATTAACCTAATGGACTATGGAGAGGTTTAAAAGTTATTCTTTTAAGTCACATTAATGGTTTATTAGGAATTTCCAAAAGTTATTAATTTGAGTAGGCCTAATAGCCTATTATAATTTATTAAAAAAAAAAATTTTGAGTTTGATTGATGGCCTATCAAGTGGTTTGGAAAGTATTTCTTTCACGTTGGCTTGATGGCCTATTAGAAGATTTCAAAATATGTTCTTTTGATTTGGCCCAATGACCTATAAGATAATTTTGATACTTTTTCTTTTAATTTGGCCTGATGGTCTATTTATAGGCTTCAAGACATGTTCTTTCAAGTTGTCCTAATTTCTTATCAAGAGGTTTAAAAAAAAAACCTTCTAGTTAGTCTAATGGTCTATTGGGAGATTTCAAAATATATTCTCTTCAGTTGGCCTAATGGATTATCAAGAGGTCTAAAAAGATGTTCTTTCAAAAGTGTCAAATGGGATATTATTTTTTAGTAGGGACATCTCTTCATTACGCTGATTGGATTATTTGAAATGGGTTTTCTAGTATGTGTGTGTGTGTGTGTGTGTGTGTGCATGTGCATGTATTTTCATGTTGATGGAAAAATGATTGTATATTTTGAAATAGTGAATGGAGGTCTTCAACATAGGATACAATGATGGGACCATGTCCTAAGATTCATAAAGGGTCACTATTAAATATTTTTGCTAGATTTTATTAAGGAAGAAATGCCTCCACATTTCTTCATCATAAGGGCCAAGTAGTCAAATTCATCAAATCAAAATTTGGAATCCACCATTGAATATGAAGGGGTCCTACACCCTATCACTAGCAAGCCTTACAAAAGAAAAGATGCAAAAGTTATCTTTTAAATTTTGAATGATATAAAGGACTTCGCAAATGGCTCAAGCCATTCACTATAAAAAATACATGCACTTGAAAATAAGGGCATTATAATAGACTCCCATTTGATAATTTTATAAATATAGTTATATTCCATCACAATTGACAATATTTGACTCTTAATAACCATCAATACTATTGAAATTGCTTGCTTGATGCCTAAAAAAAATTACTCTAAATGTAGAAAGAAGCAAAAGAAGGAGAAACATACTTTTAGGTGCTTCTTGTTATGGTTTTCATATTTTATGGAATTAGTATTGAGATTTGGCTAAAAAACCACTTGTTTCCATAATAATTTATGTTTCAAGTAGCACAGCATTTTGGAGAAACAAATCATATAAAAGAAGATCAACATCAAGATAAAGGATCAAGTATTTCACACTATCACACTACTAAGAGTTTGAGAGAGAGAGTCAAGCCTTGTCACTGTAATAAACTTTTCTATTGTATGTATATGTGTTTTCATTTGGAAAAAGGATTGGGGTTTTCATCTTGAATGGGGTCCTATGTGTTATGTTTGAAATAGGTTCAATGGAAAACTAATTTTATATCTTGAACTAGCCCAATGGAGCTCTTTGACACAAAATATGATGATAGGGCCATGTCCTAATATTCATAAAGGGGCCCTACTAAATATTTTGGCTAAATATAAATGAGGAAGAAATGGATCCACATGTATTCATCTTAAGGGCCAAGTAATCAAATTCATCAAACCAAAATTTAGAATCCACCATTGAATGTGAAGGGGTCCTGCACCCTACCTTAAGTAAGCCTTATAGGAAAAAAAGATGCCAAAATTTATCTTTTGACTTTTGAATGATCTATAAACTTCCATGGATATTCCACTAGAAAGATTGTCACAACAGTTCTAATAAATTATATACTTAAAAGTTTGAAATCTACACTATGAGGGTTTATTTATCTTTAGATTTATGGGATATTAACTTATTGTTTAATGCATATGCATGAAAATTAAAATTTATATATAAAATAGAGATCATCGAAATAAAAACTCACAAACCACATTTGACACAAGATATATCCTAGGAAACCCTTTTGGGGGAGAAAACCGGTTGGAAGGTGAGGCCACTCTACTATCTTTCTTTGAATAGAAATCATTGCGAGTACAAATAATTATGGCTTGTGGCCCGTGGGCTAATCTAGTGCACACGCATTTTCTATTTTCTCTCTCCCTATCCCTCTCATCTACTCTTCTCATCTATGGAACAAAATACACTCGAAAGTAATGGATCTCCTGGTGGCATGATCATAACACAACCCAATAGCCTACTAGTGGTTAGGTTTGACTCCTCCAACTCTTATCCAAAGTTACAATATGGATTATTCTATGGTCTTCGTCATTATTATCACATGGCTATCACCTTTTCCTTGAGTAATGGGGGATGAGGTGGCACCCTCTTGAATTATGGTGGTTGAAACAAGAATGTCAACTTCTGAGTGGCATAACTTTTGCATATGAACTTTGATTGAGGAAATTCTTACACCATTGGAAATGTATCTATGTGTAGAATAGGAAAAAAAGATATTATGATAAAATGGAAAATTTTTACCACCAAATAAATTCATTTAATGCCTCAAATGCTCCTAGAACGTTCCACACCCCAATTTTCCAAACTAGGTCCCACCAATAAAAATGATCTTGTGAGATGATTCTTCCACGTGTTCCACTCTAAAAGTATTGAGATGGATTAAAAACAATATAATGATCCAACATGAATCATGCAAGGATAAAAATGACATCCAAAATGGATAAATCCATTCATAACTATGAAAAATACATGTAATCGAAAATAAGGACCTTAGAATAGAATCACATTGACCAATTCTATTTAGATAGTCCTATTCCATCATGATTGACAATATTAAACTCTTAATAGCCATCAAAACCATTAGAATTTATCGGTTGACACTTAAAACAAAAACAATTATAAATGTAGAAAGAAATAAAGAAGGAAAAAACTAATTTTAGGCGCTTTGTGTTATCATTTACATTATTTTATTGAATTAGTGTTGAGATTTTGGCTAATAGTGATCTAAAATTAAAAACTTGAAGGTTTCTTTAAAAAGTGTGCAAGTTAGTTACGTCTTGTCTGCAATGAATCAATTTTCAAAAGCACATAAACTTATTAATTTTAGTTAAGTTTTGCAAATATAACTAGAGAAAAGACAATATATAGTATCATACAGACAACAATTTGATAACGAAGTTCGCCCCTCCTGAGCTACGTCTCTGGGTCCAACTTCCAATGTTGACCCTTTCTAGTATATGCTCAAAATGTAAATTACATCAAAATACAATGCTCAAATCACAAAAATAATGATTCCATTGTGTCAAAATAACCTAAAAACCCGTGTGTGGGTTCCTCTTGGGCTCAAAAAGGCTAAAAAATGACCAAGTTAGGCCTCTTTCTCCATTTCTCTCCTATTTGTCCTGCAAAATGACAAAGCAAGCTAACCATGCAATAAAATCGTCCTTTGGAAGGTCCGTCGAGCAACAATTTCACTCGGGATCGATGTTGATTCCACCACAAATGGTGCAAATTGTTGGATGATTAAAACACGCCATTAGGCATTAGCGCCAATTGTTTAGCCCGTAGTCACGTTGTGTGCCATGTGGCTTGAGTTTGGGCCATGCGTTCACCCCAACCTCTGAGCCCTATGCCTATGGTTCTAGCTAATAAATAATACCTGGGGCCAAGGCTAATCGTCTGGCCCCTTCGCTTTGGCACTTGGTCATACCACGATCCATACAACTTGGGGTTGGGGCCAAGCTCCATGTTGCCTCTGCTAATGCCCTAATCACTTAAAATTAAATATATTTGAAGCCAATGGTATATTAAGAACTAATCACGTGGCTTGGCAGTAAGACTATTGGTTGGTTAAAAAGAGTTCATGGGTTTGATTCCTTGTTAGGTCACTCAACCAACTAAAAAAATGTTTGCACAAAAACCGAGGGCTATGTGGTGCCTCATGATTGGCCCACCACAAATCTCAAAAACTAATAAAATTCAGCCAATGCAACCTTTATGACATGCCATGTGTCATCATGTGATTGGTCCACCTATCCATTGTACATGCACAATCACCTTCTAACATCAACACCACATCACATGTACAGTTTTCTCAAACAACAACCCAGTCAATCCTCCAAATTGACTTTTTAGTTGTTTGCCAAAAGCTTCAAAATGTGATAACTTTCACATACGGTGTTGGATTGAGGCAATTAAAGCATTGTTGGAATCAAAACGATGATATCTATGATTTAGCACTAGTTTCAGGCAATTTTGAGCACTTTTATTTTTTGAGCATATTTTTGATCTCCTAGATCATTCCTCCCACTGGAAACTTTGGACAACCAATATTTTGATTTTACTCAGCAAATAAGTGAGGATAAAAATCCCTCACTTCCCGATCTTAATCCACCTTTCTTTACTTGGATTGGTACCTTTGATCCCCACTCGAAGATAGTCCACATTGCCTTTGCGTGAAGTCTTGATTCTCCTATCAAGAATTGTGTCATCCTGCAGCTCATATAAATATTGGGGAGAAAAATCTTCAATAGATGGAATCTGAACATTCTATTCCTAATCATCAATCATTGGAGGCTCATTCTTTCTCAAGTTTTCCACATTCATAACATAAAAAAATTTGCATATAAGGTGGAAAACATAATCAGAAAGGATTATTATCAATCTTCTCCAAAATTTTGAAAGGACCATATCTGATTTGCTTGATATTTTTTCCTACACCTTCAAGTCTTTCCTTGATGATATACAAACAAACTTGATTACCCACTTGGAAATCATGATCAACTCGATGCTTGTCATGCGTTGCTTTGTACTTTTATTTTCTTTTCTCTAGCTACCCTTGTATTCTTTAGTGCATTGGTTGAATTTTTTCAATGAAATTATTGGATTTTTCCATGTCACTATGTCCATCTACTACAATATCTTTACCAAATATGAAATCCAAACGAGAATTTGGAAAATAACCCAGAAAATATTCAAGTGGAGATACTTGTGTAGATGAATGCTTGGCACGATTGTAGGCATGCTGGATGTAATGCAAATGCTCACCCCAAAGTTTAGGATGCTTACCACAATATCCACGAAGGAGATGCATTATTTTTATTTTTACCATTTTTGTCTAGCCACTGGTTTGTGGATGAAATGGTGTGCTATTCTTCAACTTGGTGTCCATGACTTTCCATAATGACCAAAACTTCCCAACAAATTGAGAATCTTGATAAGAAATAATAGAAGTAAGCAACCCAAAGTGAACCCATACATTTTGGAAGAACATATTTGTGGTATATTCAGTTGTAACCTGTTTCTTACATGGCATCAATAGACACATTTTGCTGAAATGATCCACAACAACATAAATACAATCATGACCTTTCTTAGACATTGGTAGCCCCCTACAAAATCCGTAGAAATACTTTCCCAATTTCCTATCGCTAGGAAGTGGAGTGTACAAACCCAATTTCCTATTACTAGGATTTCTAGTAACACACATGGAATATCCTCTTACATATCTTGAAACACTTGTATTCATGTCAGGCCAATAAAAATACCTCTGAATTTGTGTAACTATTTTTCCTACACCAAAGTGACCAACAATAAGAGAAGTGTGGGATTCCCTTATGACATTGACTCTTTTACCCTGTGGAACAAATAAATTTCCAAGATGATACAACTTGTAATGAACATGATAATCCAACTCTTCAACATAATTTCCTTGAATCAAAGTTGCATAAACATCTTTGAAATCATCATCTTGAGCATACTGCTCAATATAACTTTCATGTATGATTGAGTTATGCTTAAGAATGACATATGCATTAACGATAAGCCTCGATAACATATCAACAAATTTGTTGTATAGACCTTTATTGTACCTAATTACCAAATGCAATTGTTGTAGGAATCCCATCCACCTGAAATGTTGAGCTTGTTGTAGCTTGATTTGTGATTGTAAATATTACAAAGGTTGATGGTCAGTATGAATAATCGTTTCTTTACCCATCGAATAGTGCTTCCATTTCTTCACGCTTTGTACCAAAGCATACAACCCTTTATCATAAGTTGGATAGTTAACTACTGTATTGGTAAAGGTTTCATATTGATAACAAATAGGCTTACCATGATGCATCAAAACTACTCCCATGGCATAACCACTAGCATCGGTTTGAATCTCAAATGGTTGCTTAAGATCTAGAAGTGCTAGAAATGATGTTGAACTAATTTTCCCTTTCAATGTAGTGAACACTTTCTTTTTCTTGCCTCCCAACTAAAAGACCCATTTCACACTTCTCAAAACATGTAATAGTGTTGCAATGAGTGAGAAGTTAGCTATAAATTTTCTCCAATATTGGGTTGCTCTCAAAACCCTCCTAACTTCTGTTACGTTGTTGGGTTTAGGCCAATTTGCAATAACTTCAACTTTTGAGGGATCAATATTCAATTCACCCCCTCCTACAATATGACCCAAATAAACCAAAGAGGTTTTCCCATATTCACACTTAGACATCTTCAGATACAATTTCTCTTTCTTGAAGACATCTAAAACTTGTTCTACATGCTTGACATGCTCTTCATGAGTCTTACTGAAAATCAAAATATCATCTAAGTAGACTAACATAAAATCATCAAGGAATGGTCTTAACACATCATTCATAACTCTCATGAATGTTGCAGGTGCATTGCAAAGACCAAATGACATAACTTACCATTCATACAAACCTTGTTTTGCATCGAAAGCAGTTTTCTAATTATCATCTTCAACAATCCTTATTTGATGATAACCGCTTCTCAAATCTAACTTAGTGAAATAAAAAGCATCCTTTAATTGATCTAGCAAATCATTGATACAAGGAAGTGGATAACAAATCTTTACTTCAATTTTTTTCAAATCTCTAAAATCCACACACATGTGCCATGTATCATCCTTCTCTAGAACCAAGACAATAGGAGACCCACAAGGAGATGTGTTAGGCCTGATGACCCCTTTTTCAAGCAGCTCTTGAATTTGCTTTTTGATTTATGCATTCTCCAAAACTGACATTCTATACATGCCAATGTTTGTAAGTGGCGCATCCTGCTGCAAACGAATCTCATGTTGGATTCCTCTTTTAGGAGGAAACCCTTCAAGTTCCTTAAACATCTTGTCATAAGTGTTAACAACTTCAACCAAATCATTCTTGATTTTTTAACGACATCCTTTGAAAGCTTCAGATTCAGCAGTATATTTATCTTTAATCATCAATAACATAAAATTATTACTAGCATTAACAAGCCTTTTCATCTTTCCAACACTTAAAAGAGATAAGATCATCTTCTTGCAATGTGCTCTAATAATATACTCAACTCCATCTTTAAAAAGATGATATTTGTTCTCATGACTATAGAATATAGATTTTTTGTCATACAAGTATGGACTCTCTAGAACAATTCCACATATGTCAAGTGGTACAACATCAAGCTCTCCCTCATCAATAAAGTTTACACTGATGGCGAATTTGAATTTACATTTTTCTTGTCATTTTCAATTTGGAATTTTCACATACCCAACCCCAAGGGTAAGTTTTAGTATAAGGTGTAGTTTCTAATTTTTGTTTCTTGACAATAGCTTTAGAAACAAGGTTGACTTAGGATCCATTTTCAAACAAGGTATCAAATTTGGTATGTTTTGTAATGACCCTAATATGGAAAATCTCAATTGTTTCTTTATCATTTTGAGACTCAATAAGCTTACTAGAAGAACTAGTACTTTGATTAGAAGCTTCACCTTGGATTCCCATGGTTGTGATTTTGGTTTCATTGCCTGAATAAGATCCTAGATCTTGTTGAGTTGGTGTAGGAGTCTTTTGTTTCCCCTTGTTGTTGAAATACTTTGGTCTCATTTCTGGATGCAGTTTCCAGCAATGGTCTTCATCATGGCCTTCTTTTGAACAATGTTTACAGGTAAGTTTCTCTCCCTCTTTCTTGATTGTAGCATTCTTTTTCCTTTTCCTTTAAACTTCCCCTTTCCTTTGGATATCTCCCTCTTTCTTGATTGTAGCATTCTTTTTTCCTTTTCCTTTAAACTTCCCCTTTCCTTTGTCTCCAAATTTGGATGGCTTCTTGCTAGTCTCTTGAGGAACATTCTTGCCTCTAGCTTCTAAATGAGTTTCTTGAACATGTACTTCATCTAGATTTGTGGGATTAAACATAAGTATACTATACCTCAAATACCTATGTAATCCACCTACATATTTAAGGAGAGTGTCTTATAAAGACAAATCAACACCCAAGATTAAATTTCTTCTTCTAAATTCTTATGTGTAACTTGGAACACTCTGACCTTTAGCTTGTATAAAATTATTTCAATACATAATTTATTTTTGCATGTAGGATAATAGATAAAGTTGCCTTCTTAATGCAGCTACAAAATCATTCCAATAAGATATAATTTTACCACTTTTATTCAAATCTTCTTGAGTTATGGACTCCCACCAAATGAGAGCTGCATTTTCCAAAAGAAGAGAAGCAAGCTAGATTTTTGTAACTTCATCCTTAATTCTTTGAATCCTTCAATAGACTTTAATTTGATGAACCCAATTATCCAAATTTTCAACATTTACTTCCCCATTATACATAGGCAATTAAAACTTGACATCAATCTTAAGAAAAGGAGACTTAGCATGTCCTTTTGTACATCTAGGAGGAGTATGTCTAGGTGTTGCAGGAGGTGAAGAAGTAGGTGAGGATGGAGGTGAAGATGGAGGTGAAGGAGGAGGTGGAGGTGGAGGATTTCTCCCATCGCCACCAACCTTTTTGTTGGTTTGAAATTTCTCTTTGCAACCTTGTTGCTCTCTCTTAATACAAACCTTTCACCATCTCAAACATATCATAGAAATCCTTTCTAAAAGCTCTCTCATCCTCAAACATCAACTCATGTCCTTATTCATGTTCCATGACAGATGGAGTTCTTGGAGTTTGTGACCTCCTTGAACCAATCTGAGGATTTGGTTCTTCCAGCACTCCACCTCTCTTCATCTTAGACCTTGTTAACATTTAAAAACACTAGAAAAAATAGTCAAACTATTAAAACAACCATGCTCTGATACCAAACTGATCTGAAATTAAAAACTTGAAGGTTTATTGAAAAATTTTGCAAGCTAGTTATGTCATGTGGGAAATGGGTCAATTTAAAAAATCACATAAAATTATTGATTTTAGTTAAGTTTTGCAGATATAACCAAAGAAAAATAGACAATATGAAACATCATACAAATAATAATTTGATGACGGAGTTCACCCCTCTTGGGCTACCTCTCTAGACCTAACTTCCAATGTTGGCCCTTTCTATCCTATTCTCAAAATGTAAATTACATCAACATGCAATGTGAAAATCATAAAAATAATGTTCCCATTGTGTCTATAACACCCAAAAACACCCTGTGTAGGATCTTCTTGGGCTCAAAAAGGATGAAAAATGACCAAGTTAGGCCTCTTTTTCCATTTCTCTATTATATTTCCTGCAAAATGGAAACACTAGCTAACCAGGAAATGAACTAGTCCTTTGGCGAATCTGCTGAACAAAAAATTTGTTCAAGATTGACATTGATTCCACCACAAATGGTGCAAATTATCAGATGAATAAAACACAACATTAAGCCTTAGCACTGATTGTATAGCCCCTAGTGTTGATCATATCGAAGTCTATCCGGCCAGAGGCGGTGACCAGAGGCCATGCACTCACCAACACTCTACCCATAGTCACATTGAGTGCCATGTGGCCCGTGGAAAGGCCACATGCACACCCCGTCCTCTAAGCCCTTTGCTTGTGGTTCTGGCTTATAAATAAGACCTTGGGTCAGGGCTAACCACCTGACCTCTTTGCTTCGGCACTTGGTCATACCACGATCCATATAGCCCAAAGTTGGGGTCAAGTGCCCCACACCCTCTGCCAACACTCCAACGATTTGACATTAAATATATTTGGTGCCAATGGTATATTAATAACCAAATGCGTGGCTTTCCGATAAGATTGTTGGTTAGTTAACCATAGGCCGTGGGTTCAATTCCCCATCGAGTCGATCGACCAACCCGACAAAATGTTGCACAGAAACTGAGGGTCATGTGGCACCCTCCCATTGGGCCACGTGGTGCCTCATAATTGGTCCACCACAAATCTCAACAGCCAATAAATTTCCGCCAACCTAGCCTATACGACCTGCCATGTGTCAACACATGATTGGTCCACATGTTCGTCATACATGAACAATCACCTGTTGACATTAGTGCCACATCACCTGTATGTCCTACCCAGTCAGCAGCCCAGTCAACCTTGCAAGTTGACTTTTTATTTTTTTTCCAAAAAATTAAGAACGTGGTAATTTTCACATACATTATTGGATTGAGGCGATTCAAGCATCACTGGAATCAAAACGACAGGATCTATGATTTCGCACTAGTTTTGAGTGATTTTAAGCACTTTTATTTTTGAGCATATTTTGATCCTCTAGATCAAATAGACCACTTGATTCCAAAAGAATCAATGATTAAAGAAGCATAAATTTTTGGATAAATAGAGAATACAAGAGTAAGATTAACATCAAGGTAAAGGATTAATCATTTTCACACTATCATGGTATGAAAATTTTGAGAGAGAGTCAAGTCCTCTCATTGTAATAACCTTTTCTAATGCATGTATATGTGCTTTCATTTGAAATAAGGATTAGGTTTTTCATCTTGAATGGGGTCTTATATGTTATGTTTGAACTAGGGTAGATGGCCAAATGGTTATATCTTTTTAACTAGCCCAATGGAGGTATTTGACATAAAATACAATTATGGGGCCATGTCCTAGATTAATAATGGGGGATAACTATATATTTTGGCTAGAACTCAATGAGAGAGAAATGGATCCACATGTCTTCATCTTGAGGGCCAAGTAGCAAGTTCATCAGATAAAAATTTAGAACCCACCATTGACTATGAAGCGGTCATATACCTTACCTTTAGTAAGCCTTAGAATAAAACAAGATACAAAAGTTATCTTTTAACTTTTGAAGGATAGAAAGGACATCCCAAATGGCTCACACCATTCATAGTTATGAAAATACTTGCACTCAAAACTAATGTCCTTAGAATAGACTCCCATTGGCCAATTCTATTTAGATAGTTCTATTCCATCATGATTGGCAATATTTGACTCTTCATAGCCATCAATATTATTGGAATTGCTTCTTTGACACCTAAAATGAACAAGATTCTATTTTAGAAAGAAAAAATAGAAGGATAAAACTATTTTTAGGTGCTTCATGTTATGGTTTTCATTATTTTGTGGAAGTATTGTTGAGATTGGGCTAATAGACCACTTTATTCCATAATAATTTAAGATTCAAGTAGCACACATTTTTGGAGAAACAAGGGATATAAAAGGAAGATCAACATCAAGATAAAGGATACAGCATTTCCACACTATCATTCTACTAAAGTTTGAGAGAGTCAAGCTCTCTCATTATAATCTTTGTTAACTTGATATTGGAAGGATATACATTAAGACTATTATATTCTTTTTCCATCATTATTTTTCTTTTATAAACATCATTGTAAGCCTTAGATTTTCGGAAGTGTCCAATAAAGACTCAAGATTGAGATATTTTAGTCCTCATCTAGTGACCTCTTTGTATTCAATGAATTTTTGAAATTATTTTCTAGTTAAGATTGAGGCAACTTACTACTAATGGATTAATAATATTTAGTGAAGTTATTCTAGTATTCTTCTATTTGTTGCTTGATTTTTATGTTGATTGAATCAATGGATCTTCATTTATGTGCACTCCCCTTTTATTTTTTTTCTCGAGAGTATATTTAGTAGGAAAGCCTAGTGTTTGGCCTTTTCTTATGATTTATGTTTATGTTCTTTCTCATTCTCTCTATTGAGAATGGAAACATGCTCAATGCATCATTTTGTGTTGAGTTAACGAGTTTTATAACCAATAACAACTAATATTTTCCATTTCACCATAGCTAATATATCCATATATTTGATAAATTGTGAAATAAATTACTATGCATCATCTTATTTCTTGTAATAATCCTATTCTAAACTTGATAAAGAAATATATTTAGGATAAGTAAGAGAACACACACTCTAGCCTAAGAATTGGCTTAAAGGCCTAATGTGCCACATGAAGAACCTCTTGCACAATGTATCTTAGCTTTCACCCTTATGAGTGTGGGGAGGACCTATAGTCTAACATAAGGTCAACATTAAGTTAGCGTGTTCATCTTGCCAGCGTATGCTTACAAAATCTTTTGTATGCAAAGAATTGAATGGAGGAGAAACATTTTTAAGGAGGGATGCAAAGTGCATTTTTCTAGATTCAAAAGAAAAAAAATAAATAAATTAGACATTAAGAGAAAGATTAAAAGAAGAGAAGAATAAATATTTTTTCCAGATAGCAATAAAAAGTAAAAACAACACAATTCCTAGCCAAATGTAAATGCAACACTAAGAATTTGAATGTTGGAAGTATGCACCTAAAGAAATTGGAAGGAATCATCTAATTATAGGAGTATATTTATTGTCAATATTGTCTAACGAAGCCTCTTGAGGATGAATATTGTAAATTATTAATTCACGAAGTAGTTATTCTTCAAAATAGTTTGAACAATCAATTTGAAAATAGGTCAAATTCATAATAAGTCAAGGTCTAGAAGAGAAAGATTGAAACAATGGTCTTCTAGGCTAGATTAATAGTCCTAGAAGCTGGAAGACCAAGGGCCAAGGAAAAAATTATGAAGAGAAACATTTCCTTCAAGTTAAGGGTGTCTTTTTGACATTGTTTTCTATCTTCATATGTTATAAAGAAATTGTTGTTAGTTAGTGGTGTTTATATTCTTATGCCATTGTGTTTGGTTGTGGGTCATTCTCTCCTTTCCTTGTTATTGGTGCTTATGGGCATGGGTATTCTAATGTGTGGATTAATCTCTTGTTAGTATCGTTTATTCTTACTTATCTCATACTTATGAATAAATAAAAAGAAGTAATGATGATGCAGGTTCATATGCCAAGCATGAAATTTGACAAAGTCTAGAGAAGAGCTCACCAATGTGATGGGATGGTCACATTGTAAAGCTGAGGAGAATTTTGTTAAGAAATTTTAAATGTTTAATTTAGGAGTGATTTTTGTGTTTTTGGAATAAGTTGGATTTATTTTCTAATGTAAAAATAGTTTTTGGCTTTCCTTATTTTGTAGAGCATGGGAAACAATTCACATTTTTGTGACTCTTGGTTGTTACAGTCAATTTCTTTTGGGAAAAAATAAGAAAAGAGTGTTTGGGAAGTTCCTTAGGTGAGGATAAGAAGAGGGGGAGGGAGAAGAGGGGAGAGAGACGTGAAGAGAACAATTCATTGTTTCTCTCTGTAACTATAATTCAAAAATTTTTCAAATACCTGTGCTTTCCAATTTGTGTGAATTGAAAGGTATTTATGTGTGAATGGTGTA
This sequence comes from Pinus taeda, assembly GCA_000404065.3. Classification (NCBI taxonomy): domain Eukaryota; kingdom Viridiplantae; phylum Streptophyta; class Pinopsida; order Pinales; family Pinaceae; genus Pinus; species Pinus taeda. Next base: position 56,442 of record APFE031371638.1, on the reverse strand, counting down.
ATGAACAAAAATTGGGTTGTAAGTTGTGTGATTTTTAAATGAATGGAAACCCTATGGTCACACTAAATCATTTTTTTCCTTCTGAACCATTATTATTTGTAGTTTTATTCCTGTGTGTGTTGATCAATTTGAGAGTTTGTAACTTGTTGAATCGATTTACATTAAAATTCTAAACATTGTAGCTTCAATTATTGTGTGATTATTCATTTATCTTGTGTACTTTGTTCTAATGGTTTCAAAAGGCTTGTGAAGGAGTGGTCACTATGTTTTGGAATAGTGAATGCATGGTTTTTTTTTTTTTGGTTGTGATTTGAGTGTTGTTAGAGCGAGACAAAGAACCCTTGTTTTAGAATTCTATGGAAACCCTTTTATACTGGTTTTTTATTTCCACATTTGTAATAATTTGCAAAACTAACAAAGAAATGTAGGTGAATTTTATATTGTGTTGAGGATTCAGTATTGGACTTTGAGAGTTAGATTGGGAAAGAGTTGGAGTTTTCTGAAAGAGATCATAACAAAGTAGAAGTGAAGAACAGAATTGGATCAATACAGATTGGGAGGCCTGTGAAGTAAATTGTTTTAATTTACAAGTCCAATTACAGTTGAATTAACGATTGCATAATGGAAATTTGAAAGAAAGGAATCTAGTAAAGTTATGAAGTTTGAAGGAAAAAGTGAAATTTTATGAAAGGAAATCTAATTTGGGAGGAAGTAAATCAGATTTGATTTGAAGATAGATATGAAAACAGAATGTTCTGAGTTGAAGTGCATTAGAATAATGTAACCTTGAAGGTAGAGCTAGTAGAGAAGACTGCAACAACAACAATGTATGTTCAATAGAGATTTGGACAATGAGGTTGAAGTAGACATTAGTAGAAAGAAGTGGCACCAGTTAGACAACTAGAAATGTTGTAAAATAGGAGGGATTGAGCAGGCTTTTAGAAGTAAGGAGGAAAGTGACTTAACCCAAGAGCAAGATTGATTGTTGAAGAAAGAGAGAGGACACTAAAAAAAAGGTCTCTTAAGAGAGGACGAGCAAGTGAAACTTCAATAGACTAACAACTTTGAAGCTGAGGAGTAGGTGTGCTCTAGAGGAAGGAGAAAAGGTTCTATCCCAGAGAACCAGAAGAAGGATGACTTTCAACAAGTACCAGTTGGGTAGAAGTTGTCATAGGGTAGTTCCATAGTGAGTGTGGGTAGAATTTCCAAGAGAAGGTTCTAGAGAAGGAATCAAAAACACCAAAAGGCTAAGCTCAAAAGGAGGCTTGGTGCAGTATTGGTAACAGGTACAACATTTTCTACAAGGTAAAGGCTTGGTTGTTGTTCATAGGTGAACAAGGAGAGTTCATAGGAGAAGAATAAGAAGGAAAATATGGATATTGGTAGCCATATGATGGTTTTAGAGAAAGGTTACAGTTAAAGAAGGAAGGAGGATGAGATAGTTGGAAGAAATGAAATGAGTGATGAAGAAAGGGAGGAGATAGCTAAGATGAAGGAAGAACTCAAAAAACAAAGAAGCATCTAAAATAGAAAAAGAAGTAGTGGCAAGAAGAAGTGATGAAAGAATTGAGGAATGGAATTTATGATGGAAAAATAGTCTAATGGCCAGTTAAGAAGTTTCATGCAAGCGCTCAAAGAAAGAGGATGAGGCATATGATTAGAAAGTGGTTGAGGATGCTTAGAGAACCTAAATCTCAGAAACAAACAAAGTACATTTGTACACTGGAGCAAGGATCCATCCTTAGAGAGGATGACAATGATGAAGAAGATGTTGATGAGGGACTCACTGCGAGGCTCATAGTTTATTTAGAGAATGAAGATCAACATGAAGAAATGGTGCAAGAAGCATAAAATGAGGCTATAAGGCCTTATGATTTTGAAACTGACAAATTGTGTGTCTTTGAAGGTTGCACAAATCAGAAAGAAATACAACCATTAAATATTGTCACAATCATGAAGAAGAATGAACAGAATTTGATTTCTATTCCAAAGGCTATGTGTCGTCATGAGAATGTACAGAAGGTAATTTCTAGGAGATATTTGTAACAATTTATTTTAGTAAACAACACACTGGAATTGACTTGTGCAGCCAACCAAAGGAGAAATGAAGAGAAGTATTCAGATGTAATGCTTAATAAATTTGATGAGAAATCTTCTTGTTGGAAAATTTTCTACAACAATATGAGTCTAAGATATTATAGAACCATGGGTTGAACATTCAAACTTCATGTTGAAAGATCTTGAGGTAGAAATGGGATTTTTGGAACGTTGGCTACACAAGGATTCACGTAATGAAAACCACAAGAAGCTTGTAGATGCAATTGAAGAGAAGGAGCATATTAAAAGTACTAAACAATAGTGGTATAGAAGAGGAAGGAATGTAACATATAGTGGGAAGAAGCAACATAAATTTTCAGCAATATGAAGAGGATTTCATGCAACACAGTATTTCTAAGATGAAGGATGAAGTCAAAGTGGAAAATTTTGAAGAAGACAATAATGTTTTTGTTGTGAGAAAGCATGGAAGAAGACATCCAAATGTATTAAGTATCTGTGAAGAGATGTGTGCTGAAGAGGAAGAAGATAAGAATACCGAAATTCTTATACAAGGAAAGATTCGGTTACAAATGGGTAGGATTTGTAAAGAGAGGGATGAGCTGCATGTTAAAATTGGGAAATTGACAGAACTGAAGACAAAAGAAGTGCCTAGGAAGAGGTACACTGGTATGGAAATAGAGAAAATAAGGAAGTTGATGTCGAAGAAGCCTCAACATACGAGGTATGCAAGACAGAGGAGAATAAAAGACAAAATATTACAGATGGTAGAGCAATTTTTCATCAGCAAAGAAGGAGTAAGACTACAACATAAAAAATGGAAACCTGGTAGGATAAACAATAAAATAGTAGAGCAATGACATGACAACAAGAATGACCAACTGCGACATAAATTTTGGAATCGAGGAAACTTCACTTTATTAACACATGGTTAGGAGACCATGAATGTTTTTAACCTTGGGAGTCTAATGCAGGTGCATAGGTCGAGAATGAAATTTGACAAAGTTTATACAAGAGGTTACTATTGTGATGAGATGGTCACATGGTAAAGCTTGGGAAAATTTTGTTAAGAAAAATTAAATGTTTAATTTAGGAGTGAGTTTTTTTTTTAGAATAAGTTGGAGGATTTACTTTCTAATGTAAAAATAGTTTTCAGTTTCCCTTATTTTGTGGAGAAGGGGAAACTATTCATATTTTTGTGACTCTTGGTTGTCATGTTAGTTTCTTTTGGGAAACAATAAGAAAAGAGTGTTTTGGAAGTTCCTAAGGTGAGGAGAAGAAGAGAGGGAAGGAGAGGAGAAGAGAGGATTTTTCTATTTCCCTGTGTAACTACAGTTATGAAGTTTTACAGATGCTTGTACTTTCCAATCTGTATGAACTGGAAAGTATTTTTGTGTGAATGGTGTAATGAACAACAATTGGGTTGAAAGTTGCATGATCATTAAATGAATAAAAATCTTGTGGTTAAACTGAATTAATTTTTGCTTGTGAACCATTATTATTTGCAATTTTATTCTTATGTGTGTTAATCAAATTGAGAGTTTGTAACTTGTTGAACCAATTTACATTAAAAATTTGAACATTGTAGCTTCAATCGTTGTGTGATTGTTCATTTATCTTTTGTGCTTTGTTTTAATGGTTTCAAAAGCTTGTGAAGGAGTGTTCACCATGTTATGGAATAGTGAATGTGTGGTTTTTTTTATGTGATTTGAGTGTTGTTACAACAACACAGAGTACCCCTATTTTGGAATGTTGTGAAAACCCTCTTAAACTCGTTTTCCATTTCCAAATTTGTAATAATTTGTAAACCCGACAAAGAAAGGTAGGTGAATTTATATTGTGTTGAGGAGTCAATCTGGGACATTGATAGTGGGATTGGGAAAGAGCCAGGCCATTTCAACTTCCTCGGATTTTTTGTATAGGAATTTGACAATGCGTTGCGAAATCGTTCTATAGCAGATAATGCTACCAAATCATTTTTTAGCGACTGCACAGTTAATTAGAAACAGACACTACCAAATCATTTCGTAGTGACTGATAAAAAAAATGGAGGACTGCATTTTGGTTTTAAATCCCCTTTTGTCCTACCTTCGTATTGTCCGTTTTAGAGGACGAAATTGTTAATCAAGACCTATTGATGAATTGGTGAATCAACAAATGGTGGATACTGATTTGCAAGGAATTGTTGGAGCAAGTTGTAGATGTGCCAACCATATCGAATTCACATAATTGTATTGGGATTTGTGTTAAGATTGCTAAGTGGATAAGAGAATCGCCCTTTTTAACAATGCATAGAAAGGTATGGGTATTTTATATTGTTTAGCATTGAATATGTTAAAGGGTTGAATCCACTATTATATGGATTGAGTAGATTGGTGATATTGGCACCAGTGGGAGTTGGATGCCATCAAGTGAGCTTCTCAATAGCTTGTGGACTATTTTGGGATGGTCATGTTTTTGGTTGTGCATATACGTTGGATGGTGAACAAATTTCCTAAATTATATATGCCATTTAATCATGTTTCAACTTATAGGTTACTAACATGTTTTGTAGTATGAAAGTATTCTTAGCATTTAGGTCATGTAATATAGGGGTTGGGAGGTTTTAATTGATTTTTGTTTTTAATAAAATCAATGAACTATCCTCCCTATTGTTCGCCACATCTCTAGTCCTTTTTATTTGCTCTTATACTTAGGATTTACTTGGTTTTTACATAGTGCATCTAGCCACATTTCAATCCATGTCTACACTTGGTCATCGTTTGCATTTCTACATTTACATTTCATTAGTCTAGATTATGCTAGATAGAAGGAATTAAAATACTCTGTCACATTATGTTATAACCAAAAAAATTCATGGAATACATTGAACACATTCTTTTAATCCCCTTTCAACAGCACAAAGAATCATAGGAATCATGGGGTATCAACTTTTATTAGCGGGATGAAGAAATCGATGAAGCATTTTGCTCATTTGAGCTCAAGAAAAGCGTCCAACTCAATAACATTAGAAACAAGGGGGACGTATTTAATCGTATGAGTTGACTATCCCATTACGAAAGGCAATAATTTAAATAATTTAAATTGCTACAAGTATCCAATCCTAGCAGGAAAGCTATACCCTAAGTTAAGTTATTCCCATACATTGAATTTAAGCGATTTGGACTTTTGTCACTCATGGAAAAGTTATGTTCTAAGAACTTAAAGTATATATTGATCTTTTTGGGGCATTTTATATTTATAAAAATAAGTTGATGGTTCTTTTGTGTGGCCAAAACATATTTCTGCAGAATTAAGGTAATAGATTGTTTTTCAATCACAATCAACTTTCAATAATATTAATTTCTTTCAAATCACTTTATCAATTTTTTTAATGAATTATTATATATTTTGAAAAGATTATTATACACTTTGAATATATTCTAGCGAATATTTCTGCATTTGTATAATTAAAAAACAACAAATAGGAATGGAAAATAATGGGAAATTTTCATTTTTTCAACGCATAATAGAATGAGTTATAATGGCAATGATGGTTCAAATCACTTTATCTAAATTTCTTATAATTTATTATATATTTCTGATAACAGTGCTACTCTTTTTGCATGCGTATCAAGAAAAAGAATTTACGGAGGAAAATAATAAGAAAAAATCATTTTATCCAGCATAAAATGAACTGAATTATAATTGTAGTGATTCTATTTTGACTATTATGGTAAATAATTACGATAAGAAGAAACGCTTTACAATTTAATAGGGAAAAATAGTAATTATAAAAATGTAAACATTTAAATGGTAGCTTAATTAAAATAATACTAAAATTAAAT
>APFE031371638.1:0-46604 GCA_000404065.3 Pinus taeda | reverse complement strand
ATACCACGGACCAAAACCATAGGATCAAAAACTGTCGGACTAATACCATGAACCAACCATAAGATTTCCCATGTGCATCCGCTTTTCTCTGCATGAAAGTGCATGAAATATTCTCTGCATGAAAGTGCGTGAACTTTTCTCTGCATGGAAGTGTGTGAACTTTGCTGCACTATAATTTATCATCTGAGATGAGTGGGTTTCCATCAAGTACAACATATGTATCATAATGCCAACACAAATACCAAAACTCATATGCCTCCACTGGTAAATAATGAAGGATACATATCCTACATATAATAAACCATCTCCCATGTATCTTCATCGAGCCAAAAGTGCTTCCATTTCACTTTAACTTGCTCGAGTGCTCTATTCTAGAGAACGAGATATTTCTGCTACAATATACATTGAGGTTCCTGCTGGAATTCTCCTTCTTACTCCACCTACAATTCATGCTAATCAATAACATGATAAACATCCTTTACATATATTTTAAGAAATGAAACATGAAAAAAATCATGGAATTTCACTATCAGAGGCAGTACAAGTTTGTATGCTACTGGTCCAATCCTCTCCAGGATCTCAAAAGGTCCGTGATATCATGGTCCAACTTGGCACATAATGAAATTCTCAAGGAGATCTTCTTAGGATTGATGCCCAAATACACATGTTCCCAAGCCCAAAACTTCTTAAATTACTTGTGATGTTTTGCATAAATTTTCCGTCTGCCTTTAGATTGTTCATTATAACCTACATTTCCTCTTCCATATCCACCAAAATGTCTGATCCAATAAGTACCCTGTTCACTACTCTAGCTGATGGAAGTATTACAACTCTACCCATATAGTGCCTTAAACAAACACATTGTTAGGTCCCTATAATACTAATGTAGCCCCTTATTATTATTAGTGCAACCCTTTTATTGTTATTATTGTGCCATCGAGAAACCCACTATTATTATTATTGTGCCCTTACAATATTATTGCTATGTAGGCTCTGATTATATTGTGACCCCTCAAAATCCTATTTATTGAAAGGAGGTCTTGTCATTTGTATCATCCAAGAATTGTTCATTTGTGTAATATAAAGGAGGTTTCCCCCTCGAAGAGGATAATTTTGAAGTCATTGATCTATCTCTTCTATTTTGTGAGTTGGTTGCATAACATTTGGTATCAAAGCTTTGGATTCTAGGTTTTTGCTACTTCAAGAAGGTCATCATGGAATTAATTCTATAACTTTTTCCTACGAAGCGTCAGAACTTGAAATTAAAACTTGTTGGAGCCACAATTGTGGTGAACCTTGTGTATGAATTTTAGATCTCGTCTCACTATATTTTTGGAGATATGATCTGAGGAAGTTAGGGTTTTGCAGGCTCCATAATTCCATCTCAAACATGTGATCTGGGAAAGTCATCATAACTTTCTCCCAGAGAATTGGACTTCAATTTCATAAAAATTGACAGAAAGAGGACGAAATGTATTGTTTTGGATATCATGTTCAGGGATGAAGGCTGAAACAGGGACACGTGGCACTCCATACAAGTTCACTGTACTGAACCAGCCTATAATCAGGTCATCATGGGATATTCGGCATAACTCTTTCTTGACGAATCCAATATTGATCAAACCTATGGGGTTGGAAAGAGAAATCAGAGGGCTACTGCAAGATGAAATTTCTAAACTTGGAGATCTGAAAGTACACAGTTATAATCATTTCAAGATCAAGCTCCTAAAAGCAAGAAAAATGTGTGTATTTAGAAAAAAATAAAAATCACATAAATTTTGTTTGAAAAATAAGTTTGAAGTGATTCAAAGGGAATATTGAAGCGTAGATATTATTGTTTGATTTCAAAATGAATTGAAGCAAGAAAATAGAAACACCTAGTAAGAATTCTAAAATATCTACCATGACACATGAAGAAGAGGAAGAAATGCAACATGATATATCAAAGCTATTGATGTATAGAATTGAAGCTAAGATCAATGGTTTTAAGAATAGCATGGAAGCTAATATTGATAGCTTCCAAGAAAAATTGAAAGGCAACATGGAATATTTGAAGAAAGACATGGAAGGTTTGAAGGAAGGTGGGACCAAGGTTCTATAAGAAAAGTTTCCTGATGGCGAAAAGGTAGTATAGGAAAATCATGATGAGAACAAAAGAAATTTTAATCATGATTTATAGAACCTAACATTGGACTGAAGGCCCACCATATTCCAAAGATTGATATGAGGAATTTTGATGGAAACGATCTCGTAACATGGATACTATAGCTGGAGCAATATTTTGATCTCCATAATGTGCAAAACACACAAAAAGTACATATTGCAACTTTATATTTATAACCCAATCAATTTAAATGGTATCTGTGGCTTTTCTCTCGTAAAAAATTGTCACTTGGTCCATTTTTATGGAGGAAATGATAGCACATTATGAGCATACAAAGAGAAGCACCTTCTTTAGCCAATTGATAAATCTCAAAAAAAAGGGTTCAGTGGCTGAGAACATTGAGGACTTCCAAAAATTAAATATATGGGTAAAAGGTATTCCATTGGAGCATAGGATTCATGTCTTCATAGGGACTTTAAATGATAAAGTCCAACATGAGGTTCGACTTTGGGAACCTGATTCATTGGAGAAGGCATTCATGGTGGCCAGAAAAGTGGAAAGCAAAATTATGGCAACCTGCTTTATGGAAAAATTATGGAAATATGGAAAAGGAAGTCTATCACTTACATGTTGGAAATACTAAGGAGGGGGGGGGGGGGGGGGGGGGGGGGGGGGGGGGGGGGGGGTGGTGAATCAGTTTTCCTTAGCAATTAGCACTTTTAAATATTTTTAGAGCATTAGTTAATCTTCAATATTATTAATGTTTATGTAGTAATAACAGTAAATGAAAGAACACAGTATACACAAGAATTTTAGGTGTAAAAGCCCCTTCGGGTCAAAAACCACTGAACTATTTTCTAATAAATTCTTTAATCTTCAACCCCAACTGAAGTTAAAGCAACAACTTCCTAGAATTCTAGAAAATAATTCTTCTCCAGCTCCCACTGGAAGGACACTCCAATGCCTTCGTTTCTTTAGTAGTCAACTGGATGGATGTCCCAACATACTAGACCAACCTACCACCCTGAAGTGTTCATAGGCTCCAACCCGTAGGCGACTTCATGCACCAACCTAGCACCTCCCTGCCACCCTATAATGACTGAAATGATACAAGAGTGTGGATTCCTATACCAAGGACAATGATCCATGATATAATATTATTTACAATTATTTTGACTGAACACCCAATCACACTATGACCTGCAACCCAACCATGACATCATCCCAACAGAGACTCCTATACCTCGTAATAATGCCTTTTTGACTCTAGGCAGATTGACTCTTTTACAATAATGATTCTTCCAATGATGACAATTTTACAAATGACTCTTTTACAACCTTACAATTATGACTCTTAGCATTGACACTTTTATAAATGACTCTCTTACAACTTTACAATGATGACTCTTGGCCTTGACACTTCTTCACAATATACAGATGGTTGTCATTTCTTCAGAGGATGTCCCACTGCAATGCTTCCTTTGATTTGATACTTCTACTCTTGAATTCTTGCTTAAAGTTGTAATTGAATCTTCTTCTACCTACATTCAAAATTTTCCTGGAGAATCCAATCCTAAAACAAAACAAAATACCCTTCAACTTACCTCTGCCTGCAAAACACATGTAAGTGCACAATAATGAATAAATGCAAATTAAAAATTACAATGCGTACCTGATGTGTGCTTATCACTTTTATTGTTGACTTGCTACAAAAGTATACAAAGACTCCCACTCTTGATATAGGCCTGGGCTCTATGCAAGACTATATCCAAAACTGACCCTTGACTATTGGTGTGTGGTCCTTACTGCAATGATCCTTGAATGCATGCTTTTTCTTTCCTTCTAGGAGCTCGATATTAAATATGTTGTATCTATGTAATTTTGGATCTCCATGGTTTGACATTTAATCTTGTGGTATTCCTATGTGTCCTCTTTCCAACTCCACATGTCTGATCAAGATCTATTTATTTAAGAAATATTTACTCCCAATCTACCACGATGACCTATTTGACATGGAATTCAAGAGCCTGTAAGAACCCTAACTTCCTCTGATCATATATTCGAAAATATTGCGAACCAAGATTTGAAATTCTATCATGAGGTTCATCAAGATTTCGGTTCAAATGGGTTTTAATTTCAGCTTCTGAAGCTTTGTAGAATCAAATTTATAGAGAAAATCCCACAATGGCCCATTTGAAGCGACAAAATCCCTAGTAGAGGAGGATATGAGGGTCAATATTTATATGAATGTCTTGAGTTAAGAGGGTACTCAACAAGTGAACGTTGGATGGATTTTAGGAGATTTTTATTATTATTATTATTTATTGACTATTCAATGACCACAACCAATTATGAGTCTCATGCCACAACCCCATAGGGTTTTAGCCCACTAACTAGGGTTACTAATGTCAAACATGAATGTCTCTCAAACCGTGAAGAATTACTTGGCGTGCCATAGATCAAAGGAAACATATCAACATGTAGAATCTATCTAGAAGATCCTTGACTCAGAATACAGTAAGTTTTCAAGTCAAAATTCCCATGCAAGATCTGGTTAGCCCCTGGTGCTGCTTGGATTGACATCAATGACAACCACTAATCAACATTACAACTATAAATATGGAAGTGTTGCTACTCTTAGCCTTCCATAACCTACAAGGTTGACACCACTACAGTTGGAGGAAAAGAGAAAAAGGGCTTTGTTACAGTTGTGATAGCAAATACACTAAAGATAATAAGTGTGCTAAGAAGAAATTATTTTACATAGATTGTGAAGAGGAGGAAGGAAAGGATCTAGAAATATCAAAATAAGAGGACATAGAACATGAAAAAACCCTAGAGAAAGAAGAAATTAATCCAACCATATATTGTAATGCATTTCCACTTTATGGACATTATGCACTATCCATCATATCATCTTTAAGATAACATTCTAAGGTTCAAGTAATGGAAGATCACATCAAGCATCAACAACAATTTCTCCAACTCTTAAAGGATAACTTTAGTTTGGCACATAATCGAATGAAACAACATGCAGATCAACATCGTAATGAAATAAGTTTTGATATAGGTGACTAGGTATTTTTACGGCTACAACCATACAAATAGATGTCCCTCAAACAATCTAAGAAGGATAATAAATTATCACCAAAGTACTATGGTCCTTACAAGGTGTTACAAAAGATTATTATTATGGCATACAAATTGGAGCTTCCTACATCTTCCAAAGTGCACCTAGTTTTCCATGTTTCAGGCTTAAATAAGGTTATAGGTGACAAGATCCCGGTTCAAACAATATTTATGGAACTTGATGAGGAAGGTAAAATCATATTGGAACCTGAAGCAATCATGAAATAAAGAACCCTCCTGCTATGAAATCGATGAATTTTAGAGTATCTCATCAAGTTGAAGAACTTACCCACGGAATATTCTACATGGGAGGATGAGAATTTTATACAGAAGCATCCAAACTTACTCAAGCATTGAGGAAAACACGTTTTTGAAGGAGAGGGACATGTTAGGTCCCTATAATACTAGTGTAGCCCCTTATTGTTATTAGTGAAACCCCCTTATTGTTATTATTGTGCCCCATAGAAGCCCACTATTATTATTATTGTGTCCTTACAATATTATTGTTATGTAGGCTTTGATTATATTGTGACCTCTTAGACTCCTATATATAGAAAGGATGTCCTTCATTTGTATCATCCAATAATTGTTCATTTGTGTAATGTAAAGGAGGTTTCCCCCTAAAAGAGGATAATTTTGAAGTCATTGATCTATCTCTTCTTGTATTTTCTGAGATGGCTGCTTAACACTCATCCTCAGTGACTCTTGATAACCATTATTGTAGATGAACTCAACCAATGGAAGGTACACCTACCATCTCCTCCGTTGATGCATGAAATACTTCCTCATCATATCCTCTCGTATCCTGTTGACTCTCTATGTCTATCCATCTATCTGTGGATGATAAGTTGTACTCAAGGCCAACTCTATTCCCAAACCTACAAACAACTCCTTTAAAAACTTGGAAGTGAACTTTGCATCCCTATCCAACACAATCTTCTTCAGATAACCATGAAATCTCATTATTTCTGTGATGAAGACCCATGCTACCTCACTAGCTAAATAAGTAGTATTTGCTGGAATGAAGTGGGATACCTTTCTCAACCTGTCGACCACAACCACGATAGAATCATGTTTCCTCGATGTCCTCAGAAGACCTGTAATGAAATCTATGGAAATGACCTACGATTTCCAATCTAGAATGGGAATAGGATGAAGCAACCCACTTAAATGCTTACACTCTGCTTTGACCTATTGATAGTCCAAACATCTCACCACAAACTGTGCCACTTACTTTTTCAGATTTAACCAATAGTAGAAAATATTCATTGTTGTCAACATCTTATGATATCCTGGGTGACTTGAATATGGTTTGACATGAAACTCCCTCAAGATAAGCTTCTTGAGTTCATTGTCATCCGACACATAGATTCTGTCCCTAAACCTCACCAAGCCATCTATTGTAAGATGGTTGTCCACATACTGATCACTTGTGCCATGTTTTAACCTATGCATAAGCTCCATGTACCTGTCATCCTATTGTCTTGCTTGTAAGATATGATCCTGTAGATCTCTCCCATATGAGCCCACTGTTGCAACATAGTTCAACTGCACTTTCTTGCTAAGATAATCTGCAACCCTATTCTCCTTACCCTTGATGTATCTAATATCGAAGTCAAACTCACTAAGGGTATCCAACCATCTAGCTCACCTGGCATTCAAATTCGATTGTTCAAACATATATCTCAAACCATTTTGATCGCTCATAAATAAAAACCACTTACCAAGAAGATAATGTATCCACATCTTCAAAGCATGAATAATAGCTGCCAAATCATGATCACAGGGCACGTATTTTTACTCATTCTCATTCAATTTCATGGACTCATAACATATCACCTATCCCTCCTACATAAGGACTCCACCAAGCCCTCTCTTGCAATCATATTTACATATTATGAATTCTTTATCTAGATCTAAAATCTTTAATGCTTGAGCATTCTTCAAGAACTGCTTCAACTGCTCAAAATTGGGTGCACACTTCTTTGTCCATTCTAATTTCTTGACTTTCCTATGCAATGACGTAATAAGATATGAAATACGTGAGAAGTTCCCAATCAACCTTCTGTAGTATCCTAAGAATCCCATGAATGATTTGACTTCATCCATATTTCTAGGAGCTTCCCAATCCATGATAGCCTTTATCTTCTCTGGATCTACTTTTATGCCATCTTTGGAAATAACATGTCCCAACTAGTGTATAACCTCTATTTGAAAGAATTTTCACTTTTTAAGATTAGAATACAATTGATTCTCTCTTAGAAATCTTAACACTGTTCCTAAATGCTCGACATGATCTTCCTCATTCTTAGAATATATCAATATATCATCAATTAATACAATAAAAAAAACTTGTCGAGATAAGGGTGCAACACACTATTCATCAAACACTTAAAAGTAGTTGGAGCATTAGTCAAACTGAATGGAACTACAACAAACTCATAATACCCATACATGGTCCTAAAGGCCGTTTGTAGATGTCCTCTTCTTTGATGTGTACCTGATGGTATCTTGATCTCAAGTCAATCTTTGAGAACAATGCTGCTCCCTTCAACTGATCATGGAAGTCAACATTCCTTGGTAATGGGTACCTATTCTTGATCATCACCTTTTTCAGCTATCTGTAATCAATGCACAACCTGAGAGTACCATCCTTTTTCATGAACAATACTGGTGCACCCCAAGGTGATACACTTGGCCTAATTTATCCCTTATAAATCATTTCCTTTTACTGCAACTTCAGTTGCACTAACTTTGGTGTGCTCATCCTGTAAGGTGCCTTTAATGTTGGTGCTACCCCTGGTACAAAACCAATAGAAAATTATACTTCTCTACAAGGAGGAAACTTCAGAATATCTACTAGAAACACATCCTAAAGCTACTTCAATACAGGGTACCTCTTGAAGATTTCAGCATCCTCAACATCCTTACCCTTTTTACTATAAATATGAACTATAAGAATCACACACCCTTCCCTGCAACCACGCTTAGCCTACATAGTTGTGACCATCCTCACTGATGTAGGCTTCTTCTTTCCCTGCAATATCCTCTTCTCCCTGTTATCATCTAGACACTCAATATCCTTGTCATAGAAATCTACTTTGGTCCTGTGCAGATACAACCAATCCATACACAAAAGCATACCATAAGATCCCAATGGAAATACATTCAAATGGATTTTTGTAGGCCATTTTCCTTTTACTTTATCATTCTCCTTCAAGTCACGTCTAGGCTTAAAATTTTTCTTTGAATGCTCATACAAATGCTTCAATTTCTATATGAATTCCTCTAACAATATATTCTCCTCAAACTCAATCTAGTCTCTATATTTTGCTGGAAATCCATTGATGAATCTCTGAACCTTAGCCTTCTACTCCTTGAGATAAGGAACATACCTCAAAAAATCCAAGAATCTGCTAGTATACTCATTATTTGTCATAGAACCCATCTGTAGCTCACAAAACGCATTAGCTTTGTCATCATAATACCTCTCTGTTAGTTACTTCTTCTTGAAGATCCTCTCAAAATCATCCCAAATCAAGTCTTACTCCAAAATTTCCTTGACATTATTCACATATTCCCATTAGATATCTTTTTTCCCTTTTAGACTCAAGGCGGCTATCTTTTCTTTTATGTTCTCTGAGTAGCTATGCAATCTAAATAATTTTTTCATCCCAAGAAACCATGCTTCTACATCTTCTGACTTCTTGATCTCTCCATCAAATGTAAGAGGTTTCACTTTCTTGAACTCCTCAAGTAAGTACTCCATCCTCCAATAAGGATAATGATAGTGATGACTATGATGATGTCTCCTGGATGAGGAACCATAACGATTCCCATACATACCAATCCTCCTGTCAGGTGTATCCAATAATATATCACCTCTAACTATGTTCCCTTTATCCAATATCTATCCAATCCTAGATTATCTACTGTAGGCTCCATTAGTTTCTCTTCCTTCTCTTGACTAATCTCAATTGTCCCTGTTTCTTCGAATATGACAAGCTTTGAAGGATCACTATATTAAGCTCTACCTGCTTCTCTTGAGCCCTTGCTAGTCTTTCCTAAGCCTCAACCAACCTGTCATTATCTACTTTGTAACTTATGATCTCTACCCTCAAGTTCCTCAATGTATCTTCTATACCAGGAGAATAATCTTCTCCTTGATGTCCAACTGATGTGTAGGAAGAGCCACGGGAGCCGTAGTCTACCATTTTTCTTGCAATATTGAATTCTCTTCTTCCTGTAAGTGTACCATGTTATATAAACCAAATATATACCAAAATCAAATCTATACCTCAATGATGTTTAGGGGATTCTTATCTCATCTGCAAGATCAATCCACATCAACATGTACATGTATAATCATAAGCATATCCATATAATAACATAACAACATAAAAACAACATGCATGACCAAAAAAACTCTATACCATGACCCCATGCAGGACAACCATAACCTTGAAAACATCATACTTTACCCAAAGATGAGAGTAAATTTCCCTGATACCACTTTGTGGTATCATATATTACCCAAAGTGAGTGAAACCACATTCTCATACCACCCTGTAACCACCGCTCCCACATTTACCCACTCTCATCGGATTTTCCAGGGTATGAGATGAGGGTCACTATGATAAGACTCAACCTCCTATATGACCTTAAGGAAATGGAGTCGACAAATTAAGACCTTACTCACTTCCCTCAGGTGTGACAGGACCTCCAGGAGCAACCCAACCCCTCAAGGTGTCCAATCCCTAAGACAAAAAAAATTTCCCTAACTGAGAGCCCTAGTCACTCCCTTTCCAAGGCTTGCATGTGACTATGGGTCCCCAGTCACTCCCATAATCCCGCTTCCCAATGAATATGGAAATTGTTCCTCAGTTCTATGCTAGTGACTCTAAATTCTTAGCCGCGGTTTTAGGGTCAAGACTCAGGCCTCTGCCCAAAACTCTATGAAACTTATAAAGATGATAAATGACATTGAAACAAGGCTTTTAAACCAAAATATGAAACTAGGACTTGACCTGACCTTCCCCAACCAAGATTGGCATTCTGTCAAACACTTGGTAAATATAAAACCTATAGGTCATGAATGCAAGTATGATAATAAGGGACTAAAAACTCATTCGAGGTTTAACAAAAAGGGTCAATGCATTCTAAAATTAGCTATCGTAACAACAATTAGGTCTTGAATTCATTATTCATTCAGTTACAAGTAAAAAAATAAAAAGGTCCCTGATTGAGAACTATCATATAACCATGATTATAACCAACATATAACCAGATAAATAACAATAAGAGAATAACCATTAAAGCGATATAATAACAAGTACATTTCCTCATCAAAGCATGAGAAACTTAACTCTTATTAATATAGGAAAAAGCCCACCATGTTCAAGACTTCCACATACCACCCAACCATAGATTGGCTGAACCAAATATTTCTTTCAACCAATCACCCCCGTGCCATATTCCAAGCATGAATGTCAGATCTCATGGGATAAACCAATCCAATAACAACCAAGGAAATCCAGAGGTTAAACCACCTCCACCCTCACCATACCGTGATCTCACCTAAACTGGTGCCGAGATCACAAAACCAAACCAAGATTGGAGGCCTCAGAATTTCTTCTCTAATTCCTTGAGGAATTTTCTTCTCTCCACCCTCAGGATTTACCATGTATCCCACCATTACCAGTCAACGAATTCCTAGGACTTTGGGAATTTTCCTAAGATCACCTCGCCTTGATCCAAAATCTTTTGACAATCCAAAGATAAAACCGAGAACAATCCCATCACACCATTGATATCTAGCAATCGCAAGGCTAGGCTAAAATCCATTATCAAAACCTGAGAAAACCCATGCTAATGATAACAAAAGAACCAAATACAAACATGCACATACCATGCATGTCAAAAACAACTAGGAAATCATATATGCAACCTGTTACATGGAACTATTCCTATTGAAGCTTCTCAATCCAACATTTCCTTTCTTTATCCTTGTCTTCCTTGTCCTTCCTTTTCTTTCCTTTCATTTTATTTCTTTCTTGCCTTCTCTTCTTGGTGCTCTTCTCCTCTCTAAGACTAATTCGAAAACTAAACTGACAAAAGGTTTCCAATTGATTTTCTGAGGTCTTTTTATCATTCATGCCACTAAACTCTTCAATTTTCTATTATTATCCTTAATTTTCCTCCTGACATGAAACCTGTGACCTTTCACCTTCCTTTTCTCTTAATTTCCATTATTTTCATAAAGAATGTGCCAAAAATAACTTTTTCCCTTTTAAAAGCCTTAGCCATAAAACACAACAAGTGATTCTCACCAGGATATTTTTCCAAATATTTAGCTTGGAATAAGTGTCCTTTTCCCGTGGTCTTATTTTAACTTTATTAATTTTTATTACATGAACTTTTAACCTAAGCCTGTTACAATTAAATTGAGTTATGACCAATTAAACTCATTCTAACTGTTACAAGAACTAGTGGAAGGTCAAGTTGTGAAAGTGTAACTTCAGCTCACTCGATGATCTACCAATTAACTAATAAATCAACCTAGATTAGCTCGTGCATGCAGATAATTTGAGTTACCCAGTTGAGATGGAGATTCCAAGGCAGTGTACTCTCAATTGTAGACTATTCCAAAGTGTACAGGTGGTGGATATAGTTAGAGGAAGAGCCTAAAGGAACTGCGCAATCCAATTGAGGTAAATTCATATTCAATATGGGCCTAATTACTCAAGGAATAACTTAAGGAAATAGGAGTTTATAGGGTTTGAAAATTGGCTAAGTATTGGCTAGAGTCAGCCAGTCAAGCAGAGGGATAGAATATATAGTTGCAGGTTTTGCGCAGGCTTGAGAAAGCAATGTATTTATTCTCTATTATTTGATTAATGCAATACATGTAGGAAGGGGTTTTGAGCAGTTGATTTCCCTCTAAGACTAAATAAATATCTATGTATGCGTGATAAATATTGATGCATGTTTATGATTTGTCTTCTCGATCGTAAATTGAATTTTGCAAATGAGTAGAGTAGATTTGAGTCTCGTGTTTCAGTAAATTACATGAGCAGTTTAAGATCTACACATTAAATTTATACATGGTATCAGAGTAAGATTCACAATAGAGAAGATATTTCAAACTTGTTATTGTAGGAGGATTGAATTTACAGGATCAATTCTTTAGAGCTAGCAGGACAAATTTCTAAGGCTCGAGTATTCCCTTAAGGGAAGATCGAATTATGTTGCTTGGAAGGACCACATGGAGACAATTCTAGAAGATAATGGGTTGAAGGAATTCATTGATAACGATATCCAGAAACTGGCAACAACTGATACTCAGAATATAACACATTGGAGGAAGTGTGTAGCCAAGGTGAGGAGGATCATATTGGAGGGAGTACGAGACCATATTGTCTCAAATATCCATGGGAAAAAGACTCCTTATGAAATGTGGCATGCATTGATAGATACATTCTAGAATTTTAGTGACCACAGGAAGTTGGCACTTAAGGACAAGCTTCAAAATATCAAGATACAAAAGAATGATGCAATTCCACAGTACTTGAGCAGGTTCACACAATGTCATGATGAAATTGGTCAAGTTGGTGTTATTATAGCATAAAATGGTTTGGTAAGTCTATCCCTTCTAGGCCTTCCCAAAAGAGCTGCCACAACTACCAATATTTAGTGATTGGGAGGGATAATCTACCATATTGGGAATGCTTATGGTCCAATTTGGTACAGGAGGAGATAAGGTAGAATACCAAAGATGGTACCTCATCCAAAGTAGAGGAAGAGGAATTTGCATTAGTCAACCATTGACTGTGCTGGACCAGCCAACATGTCAGGGGATCTCCCTGGTACGAAGTCCCACTTAGACCTCAAACTGTTTGGTGTAGGAGTCCTAGCAGTGGGTCGTACGGTAATGCCTTGACCACAGTTTCGTACAGAGGCACATAAGATGTCCCTGTTGGTAAAAAGGGTGTGACACATGCAATAACTCAAGGAAGGTGCATGAGAGTTTGTAACACATGGAGGGTGAGGTGAGTGTGCCCCTTGGAAACTTGTGATAGCACAAAGTTAAGAAGGGAACACATGAGCAAAGATGCATCACAACATGGAAGGCAAGTTAGCTAGCAATCCAAAGTGATGCTTAAACCAACAACACATTTCAGAAAAATATCATACATACATATATAGAAATAGCTACACATGCATGCATAAGCAAATAGATACATATATCATTTAGAGTACTCAAGATACCTGAAATACAATACAAAATATGCATGAAACATGCTAGCTCTGTTATATTAAGAAGTGTAAGTTCTAGTCATACAATGTATCCATGTCCAACCACTAGTTCTGAGAGTGAAACGTTACAGCCACAACCCCGTACTCCTCTAAATATATATACTAGCTCTGCGTAGTGGAGAAGCCAAGGCTCGATACAATACTAACCAAGCTTTCTCTAAGATACTCCTATCGGAAGCTTGGCTGACCAAAATCCTTTACAATGACTTATGAGGGACTATTTCTAATAAAGGGTGGGGTGACCCTTGACATTCCCCTTTGTGACCATTCATCTACCCTCATGACTCTTCAAATACTCTATGACTGTTACATTCAACTATTGACACTTGAACTTCCACTTGACAAGACATTACATTACAATGCACATGTGCTCATGTGAGACAAAATGGCTTGAGAAAGCCATGCAAGACATCATTGACACTCAGACCGTTGTGGTGAGACAAACTCTTTGACATCCTTGTGATGGTTGAAGGTGGTGAGATGATGCCAAGCTTGGTCATCCCTGATGGCATCCGTGTGCTTAATGGTTACATCTTGCTGAAGAAAACTCTTGCCTTCATTGCATCCAAGTGCACTGATATGGCTCATCCGTCGAACTCGTCTAATAGCATGCACATGGTTGTCTTGGGTGAGATCGGACTGACAACATGTTGATGCATAGTGTCTACGCTAATCTCCAAGCATGTGCTGGTGGTCGTGTGCATCAACTTGTCAAAATACACATACAACGCTAGTCAGACTTACTTCTTGTCTTCACCTCAGTGAGTGTGTCGAATGGGTGGGATCGTATGCGTGCACACAATGACATGCATGCTACTGAATTCCCTTGCATGCAATCAACAACCTTGCTCACCTTGTCTGATCCATATCAGCTGCTGGGATGGATCTATAACTTGTACGAGTGTAATTTCATCCATCTATTCATGTTGTGCCCCTTGATGTACCTGTTCCTACTGTAAATCATTCTCTCGTCTATGTAGCTCCTATTCTTCCTTGAGTTGTTACTTCAACACATGCAACTCCTTCTCTATTATGTTCTTTGCCTTCGCGCAATCTTCATGTTGCGTCGTGACCTCATGGCTTGAGTCTCCAAAGTTGCTTTCATCACAAGTGGATTTGCTTGTGGTTGCAACTTTGTTCTGCCTTTGTGTTGTCAACAACCTTCCTCTTGCATTCATTGCATGTAGGTGTGCTTCCTTATGCTGCTACTGATGGTGCCACTTGTTGTAATGCTGTTTCCATATTATCTTGATGTCCTTGTCTATGAACAACTTGATGTCTTCATAGGTAGGTGAGCTTATAGACATTTTCTTGGTTGTAAACCTCGTTGTGGTCTCAATGGTATCCTTAAATCTGCTCTCCTGAAGGCCATTGTACTTGTGTTGCTAAGAGACAGACAAACACCTATGATGCCTGGAGACATAGCAACACTCATGGAAAGATATTTGTCAGTCAAAAACAAAAAAAAAACTTGAGGACTGCCTTGCAACATACCTGTGTGATTGATCGTGAAGGTTGCACAATTTCTGCCAGGAGGTCAGGAGACTGACTACCAAAATTGCGTAAGGCACAGTCTGGGCTGTTAGGAGGCTACTACTGGAACTATAGAATGGATAGTCCAACCTAGCCTACTGAGGACTGAAACTGCGCGATGTGCAATTTCAGTCAGGAGTGACATGCAACCAGCAAACTGCATTATGCATTTTCTGGGGCCAGTAGGAAACTACCTCCAAGAATTTTACAATGCAAGTCTAGAGGCTAGTGATGGGCCAGACTTGCATAATTTTTGGAGGCAAGGAAGGGCCTTCACTTCCAAAAATGCGTAGTGCTAGCTAGGTAGGGTAAAATCTAGGCCAAGGCAGCCTAGACCGATTGACGGACGACAGAAAACCTGAGAAGTCTAGATGCATGGTGAGATGAGTGCAAACAAGAGTGAATGATCATTCATGCAAATAGGAAGTGTAAGATTCAGAAAATGGGAAATCATGCATGTGTGTGAAGCGATTCGCCACAATGATGACCATTCGTGAAAAAGGATGTCAAGCATGCAACAACAATTAGATGCGAACAAGAACTAAAACGGTTCTTCTATAAGCCAACATACATCAAAATGACATCAAGCACTCACTGAAATCATGCAGACAACACTCACACAAAGCAAAACAAAAAAAACGACAGAAACACAATGCAAAACATGAAAAATGGGCTTACCTTGAAACAATTGAGCTGAATGTGCCGACAACTCCTAGATGCAATGTGGGATGTCAAAGTTGCAAGGTCGACACGAGGAATGAGCTCTGCAACATCTAGTGGATGACTTTTGATAAAATCGAGGTTATGATGTGGATGCCACCAATCTAGGAAAAGTGACATTTGGCGAGAGGTTTCTAAAATGATCCTTGCATGTAACCTCCAACTACTAAAAATAGGTCCCTGAATCAAGGGATGCCTTTGCATACTTCCTTGGGAGAATCAGTCCATATGTGCAAATCAGTTTTTCTCGGTCCCAGAGGGAACTGGTCAACCTGAAGGCACATGCAACAACCTACTTGACTGATGGGAAAATTTTTGCATTTATAGGAGGGAGATGGGTTGGATTCCTAGAGGGATTGCACAATTTATGGGCTAAGTAGCTGATTTTTGCTCAGAATTGCACAATTTCTAGGTTGAGCAGTCCTACTGGGACAGATTGCACAATTTTTCCAGTGAAGCTTGATAGGCAGAATTGCGCAATTCTGGAGCCCAACAGGGTGCCATTAAGGATTGCACAATTTATGGAGGGAAGGCTGGTTCCACTCCAAAGTTGCACAATTTCTTGAGGAAGATGCTTAGCCTGTAGCTAGACCAAGTTCATAGAAATAACCTATGAGGTGGATGCAACAAGCTATCATGCACAGGCCGGAAATCTATTAGAAAACCACTGAAGCTCATGTACTTGACAGTGCAAGATGTGTTGTTGAGGATGGTTGGTAGGGAGGCTCCAAAAGAAAGTTAAGGCAAAATTTCGGAGGGTGGTTGTAGCCGCTACAACATCAATAAGGGAATGAAGGCCAAGGGGAAGAAGTCCCAAGGTGAGGTTGGTTCCAGCCAAGAGGGAAAGAAGAAAGACTTGTGCAAAATCAAGTGCTTTCACTATCATGAATTCATGCAATATGCCATGAAGTGTCCACACAAGAAAGCGAGCAAGAAGGAGCCTACAATAGCAGAAATAGGTGAATCTTTGGATTCACAGTTCAATATTGATTTCACTCTCATTACATGCATGGAAAACACAATGATGGGGAGTGTGTGGAATCTGGATAGTGGTGCCTCATTCCATATGATGGGGAATATGGAATTTTTTTAGTGACTTGGAGGAGAAATACCTCAAGAAGAACATTGAGCTTGGAGACAACAAAAAGTACAATGCTACCGAGATCAGTACTATAACCTTTAAGAGGGAATCAAGATCCCTCTTTGAATAAAAGATGTTATGTTCATGTTTGGTATGAAGAAGAATATCATCTCCCTAACAGTGTTGGAAGATCGTGGTTATGATGTGATCTTCAACAATGGGAAATAATTCCTCAGACACATAGCCAGGGGGCAGGTGAAATATTGGTTCTTGAGTCAAAAACTTGTATTCACTTGAGGTAAAAGATGCATGCAAAGACTTGTGGAGAAAGGAAAGGGTTAGAGACATGGTGGTTTATAGGGAGAATGATTTACCTCTCAAAATGAGGCGCAAAAGTAGCCTTAGGAATTTCTGGAGTAGCCAAAAATGAAGAAGCAAAGAGGAGATAGACTTGAGACATCCACTCAAGTAGATACCTCTAGTAGGGGAAAATTTCGAGCTAAGTGGGAAGAAGGAGCACATTCAACCATACCTCCAGGTGTGAGGTGGAGTGATGTGAAGCCCTAGTCTCAGATTTTCAGAAAATTGGGCAGGGTCCATTGAGGTGTTGTTTTTACCATGGATCATTACCCTTGCTACAGGGGCCCACAATTGTTGTGTAGGGGTCTCCCAGGTCTAAGTTTTGTTTGAGACATGTAATGAATCTGCATTTTGAGGAGAATAACGTGATTAACATAGGGTTATAAGAGTCAAAGGGGATTTAGAGTGGGTATAAACCCCTTACTTTGTTAAGGGGTGGGATTATCTAGAGTAGAAGTGGAAATAAGAGACAAGCAACTACAATTCGATGAGCTTAAAGTAACGAAACAGACCTTAGAACTTGTGCAACGATTCACCCATATTCAGGAAGGAACACTTTTGCAGGGACAGATTGATGAGTTGTGAAGGAAGGCATAGATAATCTCCACGTAGACAAAATCTTGGGAAGACAAGACCTACCAGCTCTCACAGGCCTAGAGGGAAAATTGAAGAGCATACAACAAAAATAGAGGACAATCGATCTCATAGTAGAAGGGATGACAATAGAGAAGCTTGTGGACAAAGTCCGAGAGGCTGTAGAGCAATGCACAACAACACTTCATCCATTTAAGTATATTTATAGAGTCTTGAAAGCAAAGATCAAGGGCATACCAACCGAGTGACTTGAGGATGAGTCATGTTGGGTGCTTGTTGGGTAGGGGTCCCTGAGGTCTAAGTTTTGTCTGGGTCATGTAAAGACTCCACATTTTTTAGGAGCGGAGTGCGATTTGCGTAAGGTTATAAGAGTCAAAGGGGATTTAGAGTGGGTCAAAGCCCCTTCCTTTGTAAGGGGATGGGATTATCTAGAGTATTTTGAGCTTCGCCCATGGTTTAGGAATATGGTATTGTAAGGGTAAGAGAATATATAAAGGGATGTATTAGCAAGTCTAAGGAAATCAATTCATGAGATGATATGCTTTTGAGTCTGTAATTGTGAGATATTTCTCTATTCAGGCAAAGGGGAAGGCTCATGTAGTTGTGTGCACGAAGAGCTTGGTAAGCCTGTAGTTGTGTGCATAGGCCCCTGTAGTAGTGTGCGCAGGGTCATAAATATTGCATCTGTGAAGACTTGAACTATTAAAGAAGAATTTGAGACAAATCTGTGTATTTACTCATGTTCACGTAGTTTATGTGCTTTAGCCTATTTATGGTTATTTTTTTTACATTTATTTTGCATTTTCATCACGAAGGTTCAAATACTATTTTATATGATGAATAATACATGTTAGAATAGTTACGCGTAACTCACAAGTCTATTAAGTAGGAAAACAATTTATGACTGTAACAATAAGGTTAACAGTTTGCAAAGGTTTGATTAATCCAAAAACTAATAGAAACCTTACAACCACACTGTATAACCACTATGGATGCAGAAACCTGGTTCTAAAATCCCCCAATATTGCCTAAGGTGAGACTATGGTCTGCGCTATGCAAATCATTGCTGAAAGGGCCTATAGTATAGGGTTTTGTTACTTAGCACAACTAACTTTGAACCCGGGTCTAATCCCCTAAAGCCAACAACAATATTCAATAGTAGGAGGATAAATTTTAGTCAAACATTGAAGAGTACAGAGGAGTGTTGAAAATAGAGGAGGAGGTTCAGTAGTAGAGTCAATAGCAACACAATTTTCCTAGTAGACAGTTGTAGATTGATTCAATGATTATTTTTATTAATTTTTATTTTTTTGGATGCTTCTTAGTTGTAGATGTTCCAGTAGAAACATCAAGGCGTCACATGTAGTACATTCCATAGGTTCATAATAGGGGTGGTCTATAATCCCTTTCTTATTTGAGAGAGTGTTGAAAAATGTAGTAAGAAAATTCCTAATTTGATTTCGCCTTAATTAAATTAGGAAAATTCGAAATTCCACATCAATAGAAAGCTTGGATATTTAATTGAGGTGACATGGTTGTTATAACTCAGGTATCTTAATTAATTCAAGTTAGGGGCATTAACTTCAGTTGTGTGCAGTGATTACTAGATTTTAGGAGCCCAAGTTGATTTAATTTTAGTTGTAGCAATTTAATTTAGTAAACTAACTTATGATCAGTTAAACAGGTTCTAACTATTAGAAGAACTAGTGGAAGGTCAAGTTGTAGAAGTGTAACTTTAGCTCACTCAATGATCAACCAATTAACTAATAAATTAACAGAAATTAGCTCATGCCTTTAGAGAATTCAAGTTACCCATTTGAGATGGAGATTCCAAGGTAGTGTACTATCAATTGTAGATTATTCCGAAGTGTATAGGTGGTGCATGTAGTCACAGGAAGAGATTAAATTAACTGTGAAATCCAATTGAGGGAAATTCCTATTTAATAGGGGCTTAATTCCTCAAGGAACAATGGAAGGGAAGAGGAGCTTGGAGGGCTTGAAAATTGGATAAGTATTGGCCAGAGTCAGTCAGTCGGGCAGAGAGCTAGTCTATACAGTTGCAGGTTGTTCTCAAGCTTGAAAAAACATTGTATTTATTATTTATTCTTTGATTAATGAAATACAGATAGGAAGGGGTTTTGAGCAGTTTCTTTCCTCTAGATAAATCTCTATGTATGCATGATAAATCTTGATGCATGTTTATTCTTTGTCTTCTTGATTATGAATTGAATTTCACAGATGAGTAGAGTAGATTTGAGTCTTGTGTTTTAGTAAATTAGTAAATTAGATGATCAGGTTGAGTCTTTATATTCTTGGTAATATATCATCAATATCGAGCACTATGCAAGTTGGGTAGCCCCACATAGTACCCCACACATTGAGACCTAAGCCGAATGCCCTCTGAATTACATTTCTAATGTTTCTGGGTAGCAATTTTTGTGAGATGGTGAAGGATTTTTGTTGGGCGCAACCTAATTTGGCTTAGATTTTGATAAATACTTTGCATTTTGGGGAATGGAGTGTGAGGTAAAGGATGCAGTGGATTGCAAAGTGGACTACGCAGTGGGGCAGTAGAGTGCCAAAGAGGACCACGTAGTAGATATACCATGTGGTATATGGGCTTCGGAGCGGATCAAAGCCCCTCCCTTTTGTTAAAAGAATGTAATTTTGTATATGATGAATGGTTTTCGAACCATAATAGCTTGTATTAGGGGAGTCCATGGTATATGGACCATGGTATTGTAATTAGAGACACTTGATGTAATAGTATATAATAAGGTCAAATAATAAAGAGAAGAATCATAAATCATCTAATGATCCAGATATTTGTTATGGTTGTATATTGTTGATCTATACTTTGGAAGGAAGGTGAGGCTCCACATCTCAGTGCACAAAGGCCTGAGTCTGTAATTGAGTGCGTAGACTGCCTGTAGCTGAGTGTGTAGGCTAAGAACTTTCTTTTGTATAAATTATCTATTATAAGCAATAGTTCTTGTGGACGTAGTTCCACATTGGGATGAACCATGATCAATTATGTGTCTTCATGTGTTTATTTGCTTAATATTTTTATAGCGTAGAAGTTTATTACAGTTGCATATTGTTTTAGTACAATGAAGTTTATGGATGTATATGATATGTTTTAAGTGATGAATGTAATGTGGTGAAGTAATGTATGAATGCAAAGTAATTTATGGATGTTAAGTATCATAAAACATAAAAATACCACATTGCATAATCACTAAAGGCTACAGAAACCTGGTTTTGCATCCTCCCATAGTCACTTTAGGTGAGACTATGATCTTCTTGCAGGTCGTTGACGAAAGGGCCAATGATTAGGGTTTTTCTTGGTGCGCAGTAAAATAACCGAACCTAGGTCAACCCAACCTAAAGCCAACAAATACTTTCATTGCAGGGACCAGGATCTGTTTGAGGGATATGTTTATATGGCATCTGTCGAAGAAATAAATTCATGATTAGGTAAAACAGAGGGAACGAGAATTTGCAGATCAAGAGAATAGAAGTCCTCATCTTTCATATGAAAGGTGGTTAGAAAATTATAATTTTGAATATCAATATATAATTTTTTTCAATTCATTTCATGTTGAACTAAATCAATGGATATCAAGCTTAATCAAAAGAAAGGACTGTTTTAAAGGAGACAAACCTAAGGAGTGGACCCCTAAACTGATACAATGACTCATGAACACCGACAATAGGATTTTAAGAGTTGTTGATTTCTAGATTGATAACATGTTGGGAGGGTTCATTACTGAGTTCACTGTAGAATTGACTGTGTCCTACTATTAGCCCTGTTAGCATGTGGCCCAAAATGTATCCAAAACACTCTTGAAGTCTTTAAAATTTGCTTAAGGATCATTCAAAGATCACAACAATCGCATGCTAGGAGCCCTTAGAATGGCGGAAAAGCACTATCAAGAGGTAGAAAACTAGATAAAATAGTGAAAAACCAAATATCAAAGGTATACACAGTCAAACGCACAGCAGGCGTCAGATCTGGCTGATCAACGGTCCAGATTTGATTGGCGGGTCACAATCGATGGAGGCAATCGGTGGATATTGGCGTGGACCATACGGAACTTGTGACGACGATCAACAATGCAACGTGGACCGTCGATCAAGCATGTAGATCGATGGCCTACATCGCATCGTAGGATCACTATCGGAGATTGCAAAGAGCGCTAGCAATGGCCCGGGGCATAAGCAATATGTGATTGCGATCAGATCGCATCGCTATATCGCATCGGAGCAACGCCATGGAGTGGGGAATTTACACATATATGTGTGTGACCCTATGAACCAGACCCGACGGTATTCTAAATATTATTTCATAATATTTGAGGTCCGCAGAAAGGCCATTTTCAATACATTTTTGCAGTTTTTCGTTACTTAACAAAATACAAAGGGAACCTTGGAGCAGCGCCGATGCGATAAGACCAAGACCTGAAAGGGTTTAGGAATGAAAATATATAATATTTTGAGGTCCACCAAAGCCATTTTTAATGTATTTCCAGTGTTTTTTACATATTTAAAAATAAAAAGAAAATACACAGGGATAGGCCAGAAGGCAGACCCGATAGAGGAATAGGTCATATTTGAGGACTTTTGAAGTCTGAAAATAAACAGAGATGGGAAAGATTTTATAGTGTCACAACGTTTTCTGT
Organism: Pinus taeda; assembly: GCA_000404065.3. Classification (NCBI taxonomy): domain Eukaryota; kingdom Viridiplantae; phylum Streptophyta; class Pinopsida; order Pinales; family Pinaceae; genus Pinus; species Pinus taeda. The sequence continues at coordinate 24,085 of APFE031371638.1, read as the reverse complement.
GTAAAATAGAAAACAATCATTATAAACATTTAAAAGGATTACAAAGGCCTAAAGACCCATTCCATCACAAAACAGAGGCCGGAAAGGCAAAAAGGGGCCACAACATGATGCAGCCAAAACAGAAGCAATTATGGAGCATCGACAACGCAACTCATCCAAACCAACAAATGATCATGGAGCATCAATGGCACGAGGGAGCTCCCAAACAGCGCAACCAGCTACCAGAATGCAGTTACTCTGCTGTCGGAAGAAGAAACCTCTGAGCCCATTCTTGCCTGGTTAGGGCATCAAGTCGTTAAAGAAAAAGAGGATAGATTAAGACACTCCGAGCCTTTGAGAGCTCAGGAGCATTGTAAAGGGCCTATAAATATTTGTAAGTTCAGAGTAACAAAGGTTCAACTTCTGGAGACTATGGATACTCTGTTCCTTGCAGCGTCTCATATTCATTCCAGTAATACAAGCTTCTTTTGCTGTTACATGCTCAATTCCCATTTTCTCCTCTGTCCTAAGCTTGCACTTGGATAGTCTATTCATGATTTCTTCTGTGTCTAATGCCAGATAACTATCATATTATCTCTGCATTGATAAATTGGATTTGCAATTGAATAGGTTATTCATGTTTTTTTCTGTGTCTAATGCCAGATAACTATCATCTTATCTCTGTGTTGATAAATTAGATTTGCAAGCTTCATTTACTTCCTGTAGCTAGCCATTCATATATGTTTATATATGCATCTGCCAGTACAGTTAGTATTCTCCATCTATCCATTAAATCTATAAACTATTGAGCATTAGTGGTCTAAAGACTTGTCAAGCTGAGGGTGTTCATGCATGTCTGGAGTGAAAACAGAGTTGAAACAATTATTTGGCTTGATCCAAACCTTCATCCATTCCAATAGTTCTGAGAACAATATTGAAGATTATATGTTACCAGGCATCTCCAAGCTACAACCTAGGAGATCTTCCTGGAGTGATAACACCTACAATGAATCAGAATGACAATTATTCAAAGGATCGCGAGGTAAGTACTTGAGATCTATGAAACTATGGATTAAGATGTTTTTGTGTGAAAAGGGAGTTTTACGAATGCAGTCAGATTATTAGTTTACTTACATTTGGGAGAAGATCTGAAGAAGAGACTAGAACAACATGAAGTGGAAATATATATAGAATAGACACTAGAAATAGATCTAGTGGCCAGGATTCAAATACTTTCATACAAACTAACTATAGCCCTTTTTTTGTGTGAATCTGAAAGTGAATAAAACCTCCCTAAGAACCTTGAAGTAACTCCATAGTATTCACCCTTCCAGCCTAAAATTTCGCTGAAGCCTGAATCGAGTAAAAATCAGGGTGCTTTTGTTTTTCCCTACCACCCTACCCCCCATCCCCTCCCTTGACGAATCACCCTCCCCCTCCCCCCTCCTCCCCCCTCCGAGAACAAATATGGCTGATGATATTAAGCTACTTGTCTTAAAAGGAATTGGATTAGAGAATCTAGAACAATTATGGTTTTTATGCGAAGTAGTATGAACAACAAAGCAGGTCCATGATGAAATTATAAAGAAGGAACAAATTGTCATGACATTCCAAGATAGAGAATTGACGTGGTACATGAAGTATTCAAGCAATCAGATCAAATCATTCACAAATATTAAGACAAAACTGGTAAAAGAATTCAAGAAACCGAAGTCTGAATCCTAGTGCATCACAAAGGTAAAATAAATCAAACAAAGGATTACAGAGTCTGTTTTGGAATTTGACCAGAGATTCAAAGTATTATTGGACAAGGTGAGCTTTGACATAACTCTACAACAACATAAGGAATGGTTCATAGTTGCACTACTACCACAGATCAGATTGCCTTTGACACAACAAAAGATAGAAACTCAAGCTGAAGCTCTGGAGATGGCGATGAAATTAGAAGCTTCACCTATAGGAAATACCAATGTAGGTATGCAACAAATTTAGAGTTAGCGGGAAAATTTGACTTTGCAGTTACAAGATATGAAGAAAAGTAAAGAAATCAGAGAAGAAGTGTGGTGTACGAAGTGAAAATAAGAAGGCCACTCTAAAGAACAATGCCCACTCTTCAGAAATTATATGGTTAGTGGAGCATCAAATCCTTTGAATGATGGATCCAGCCTATGGTGCAAGATATGAAAAAATAGAGGCGAAAATAGATTAGAAGATTATTATTTGTTGCAAAAATATGTGCTAAGCTAATGACGAAGCATGGTTCTAACACTTATAAAATGAAAGTGGAAGAACATGATCATGAGGATAATTGGCAACACAGTATTCAAAGTGGTTACGAGGAAGAGGACGAGGTGGTGGAGCTGGGACGTGGATATATTATTTTCTATAACTGCGACCAGCTAGGGCACTTCACTAGATACTGTCAGAATCCTACTACAACATGTAAATATTGTAAAGTTTTTGATAATATAATTGAAGAATGTCCGATACGTATGGAAAAAATGCAAGAAAATAGAAACCAATAGTCGACACAAAATATACAGATGATGACTGTCGAAAGAAGAACCGATGATCCGCGAATCAATATTGCTACTAGAAGTGAAGCTACGACTAGTGATGACAAAGTAAATGAAAAAAAGGAATTTGAAATTGCATGGGTTAGGAAGACTGCTGAAAAAGCTCCTATATTTGATATTTGGAAGGAAAAAGAGGTGTTTATGGAAGCAAAGTGAAGCTTTATAGATGATGGAGCTTTGACAACTAGTGCACAGCTAGAATAGAAATGTAACTACAACATAACATTCGCTTCGACATAGAAACAAACTTTGACACAAGATCAAGAGTCAAAGAACTAAGAAGGCATTGTAAAGTATTTTATGCAAACTGGTATGAAGTCATTAAGAGATCAAAAGGCTATAGAAGGACTTCAGGAATTGATAGATTCATGTGCATCTAAAGAAATACCGTGAAGTGAGTTGCACGCAGTTAACAATTTGCATCAGTAGAAGAGAACATGTAGAGAAATGAGGATTAGTGCGCAAATAGGAGACTATGAGATGGATCACATTATTTTAAATCCAGGATCTGAAGCTAATGTTGCGATGAAGCAGATATGGGAGTTAATGGGTAAGCAGAAGTTATAGTGGTCAAAGATTCAACTAAGGATGGAAAATCAATAAAATATATTACCCTTAGGAATACCATTAGGTGTAACAGTAGATATTGAAGGAGTTCACACTACATATGAATTTGAAGTAATAGAAATTGTGGATGATAGTAACCACTATCCTGCATTTCTTGGAATTGATTGGTTATTTGATAACATGGTTATAATTAATCTAAAGAAGAGACAAATGATATTTGAAGGGAATAATATGAGGGTAATCATCCCCTTGGATCCATCAGAAGGAGCAAGGTATACAAAGCCAGTTAGAGAAGAGTACTGATATAGATAATATCCATCAATTGACAACAAAGGAACAAGATTTTTTTAACCCTACTGCAGAAGGAAAGTTAACTTGGGAGCATTATAGTTCTTGTGCATCAGACTGAGAAGAAGAATTGGAGAATTGACACAACATGATACATGAAGTATCTACAAGGCGTTGTGCAAGAGTTCCTAAATCACTTCACTGCATGCCATCTGAGGTATGTAATTGGCCTTCCTATGATGGCCTGGGTGATTTTAATATTTTTCTTGATAAATATGAGGAAAAAGTTCCAGAAAATCAAAGATTGTTAGTTTTGGATATAGCCCTAAAAGCTACTCTTGCTAGATGGTGGGGTACACATAAGTAGAATATAGATGGTTGGTAGGAATGTCAAAGGTTGATGTGGATAAGATTTGGTAAGATAAACACAGAAATGGAGTTGAAATATGATGGTGAAATGAGTCTCAAGGAGGATATCTAGTTATGTAATACAATAGGGAAGGAGATTCCACAACAAGAATTCATCCATGGGTTCATTCATACATTAGAGACAATTCCTCAGAATTGGTACTTAGGAACAAAGTTGCGACATGGCACTGTGAGCTGGGAAGATATTGTTTATGGGTTTATATTGACATTTAGCTTTGAAGATCATTTTCCATATGTAGATTCAACCCTTTAGATATTTAAGAGGAATATCTTTGAAAATGCATCTCCAAGGACATGGAAACATCCTCATTAGGCTGCACAAATGGAACATTCACTAGAATGCTAGAACCTTATTGCGGAAGAAGAATACGATCCTCACAAGATTGGCATAGAAGAATTAGAGTGACACCACAAAGTAAATGGACCTGAGCTAAATTTACCATATATAACAAAGCCAGTAAAGACAAAGAAGGTAAATATAGGATCAAAAGAAGAAATAAATATTTCAACTATAGGATATTATTGGGATGAAGAGACAATCAACAATGTGACATAATTTCTTCATGAATATCAAGAGTTGTTTCCCACTAAGTTTTCATAAATAAAAGGTATAGTAGGAGATTTAGGAGTTATGAAGATCCTACTTAAGCCCGCTGCGAAGCCAGTCAAGAAAAGACCTTACATATTGAATCCGAAGTATAAGGAGAAATTAAAATTTGAGTTGTATAAGATGATAGCAGCAGGATTCATTGGAACTGTGGAAGAATCAGAATGGGTAAGTCCTATGGTGGTACACGAAAATAAAACTCAAGGATAAATCAGGATCTGTGTTGATTTGAGGAAGTTAAATGATGCATGCTTACATGATCATTTCCCTACCCCTTTCAAAGATGAATTATTAACCAATGTAGGAGGTTATGAATTTTATTCATTTACAGATGGATTTTCAATATATCATCATATTATAATTGCACCTGAAGATCGACATAAGACCACGTTTGCTACAGAATGGGGTTCATATCAATACACAGTGATGCCTTTTGGACTAAAGAATTCCCTTGCTATAGTTTCAAGAGTGGTGGTCCCAACTTTCAAAGAATATATCCACAACTTTCTAGAGGTATACTTTGATGATTAGATAGTATTTGGGTTGTTAAACAAACATACTAGAAGTTTAAGACTTATGCTTGATACATGTAGACAATATCAGATCTCTCTGAACTTAAGGAAATGCATATTATTTCTACCTTTTGGTATATTGTTGGGACATATTGTTTTCAAGCAAGGATTGAGGGTAGACCATGTTAAAATTTCTATCATTGTGAACGTACTTCCACCAAAGACAGTGAAACAACTTTGCACTACGTTGGGACATACATGATATTGTAGAAAGTTTATCAAAGGATATGATCAAATTACTGCACCTATGGAAAAAAATGTTGAATAAAATGTCATTTTTCAATGGGATGAAGAATGTCAAAAGAGCCATGACATATTGAAGGAAAATATGGTAGCTACTCCTGTTATCACTTAGAATTTTCTTTAGAAGTTATTAGAAGAAAGAAAATGACCGAGGTAACCACAAACCAACTTTTAAGCATAGGCTCTAGCCAACCTATGGCTCAGAGAGGACTCTCTCTATATGATTTAGCTTTATTTTCTAGGATTTCAAGCTATTTCTAAAGGTTCAGGGGGTTTTTGATTTGTATTGTAAATTGGATGGTGGAATCCTTAAAATAGATGGATAGAATGACGTCTTTGGACCATTGGGCTATGGATTCAGCAGAAGGGTAGCAAAGCTGGAATTAACTCACTAAAGGGAATGTTTAAAGGGCAAGATTGCAGAGCAGAGTGCAGGTATTTGGGCCAGAGGGGTGAAATGGTTTCAACTAGGGTGAGACAGCAATCAAGAATTCTCAACCCAAGACTTAAACAAGGAACATATGGTAAATAGAAATAGAGGGGAATTAATAATCCTTTGCTATAGATTACAGAAAGACAACCTAAACTAAGGAGAAATCAAGAAATCCTTAACTTAGATAATTACTGGAAAACATTTAATGCATAATAGTTAAAATAGAGTGCAATGAAGAAAATTCTGAAATATCATTCCATACTATAGCATTAAGATACAAAAACACATTAAAGATTGTGGAAAAGCTCTTAAGAAAGATAACAATCAACAAGAAAAATACTTGTCTGCACTTCGCTCTACACATGAATCCTATGAAATATCTTTATCTTTATTCATTAATCTAGCTTGCTGGTCCAGTCAGTAATACAATAACTTTACAATCTTTTGATCAAAAAGTCTAAAGAAATGTCTAAGAATCCACCCTACATACTTTGAATTATGAAGTATTTATACATAAATTCTTACAAAATATCTCAAAACAAACTTGATATTTAATCTAAGAAATACAAAATATCTTTTTGCAAGAAGATTGAGACAACTATTGAACTGTTTCATGCTGTCCCATTTATTGTGGTGATGTTGGCTTTTATGGTTGGATTTAAGACCTTTATGTTGGGCTTGATGTTGTGGTATTCTACGTCGGAATCTTCTTTAACTTTTATCTTTCACCTCATACTCTTTGGCACTGATACTCTTTAACCATGCTAACTTGTTTTCATCTATTTACCTGGCTGTTCTACTTTTACTGTGCAATAACCTTTTCACTGTAAATTTCTCATAGTAAATCAGTCATCTTTTCCCACCATTCAACATTAGGTAACTTGACATTCATCATTCACCTATATATCTCATCAGTCTTGGTATACTTGGCAAAATTGGGCTTGGTGATGAACAAGTGTTTTACCTCGTGCTGGATGAAAAAAAACTTCTCAAATGTATTATATAAAACTTTGTCTGTTGGTAGTGCTTTTATTCTTGATTTGCTAGCTTATTCTTTAGCCAACTACCTCAGTCTTCTATCATAGTCTTGCTGTGTCATAAGTTTGTCATTAATGACCAATGGACTGGGAAATCCTTTCTACCTCAAAATTTGGAATTTAGCCATGAATCTATCAATGACTTATCAGCATGTTCTGGCACTTTTCTTCTAAGTTTAGAATTAGGTTCCTCTTGGAAAGGACCTTCCTTATTTCCAAAATGGTTTCAATTCTATCTTCTATATCCAGCTCATGCAGTTCATATTGGTTTTTGCTGTTGAGGAAGTGGATGAGTCTATTTGCATCCTCAGGCATGTCTCCCAATTCCTCCTTGACCTTCTAAATATCTACTGTAGATATCTTTATCAATCCTGTCTGCTCAAAAACATCTTGAATAGATGGCCAAATATCATTGACATAGTCAATGATATTGGCCCATAACAGTTCCTTGGCTTTTCCAAGGGGTTTCTCCAATGTTAGGTATTTCTCCATGTCTTTGACTCTTTCACTCATTCTATTGGCCTTTTGTGCTTCTTCCTTTTGCATAATCTGGGCAAGTTTATAGTCAATTTCTAAAGTTGCCACATTTTCTCTTAGTTTGTTCATTTATGTAGCCCGAATTGACATTTCATTCATGGCTTTGATTAATTTGTCTACATCTTTTCCTGATGTACCTATGGTTGTAGACTCTGCTGTGACTGGCAATGATGTGGCAAGTGGAGCTATGGGTGCTAGTGAAGCTTCCAGTGTGGAAGGGACTGCTATAGATACTGTAGGGATGACATTTGTAGAAGTTGTGGCAACGTCAGTTTGTTTTAATTGGATCAAGCTATCCAATTATTTCTATGTCTCCCTTAGTTGATCATTGAATTTTAGGACTAAGTCCATCAACTCCTCGTGCTTGTGCTGGGTCTCCAAAATTTCCAGTGTTTGAGGATGTTGTAGTTGGGGTATCTTTAATTGCTTCTTGAGTGCAACAATATCATCGTTCTTATTCTTTTTCAGCTGCTCTACGGCTTTTATATCTTTGGGATCATGTCCCAACTCAATAACTAAGTCTTCCAAAGACTTAATCCTTGTACCCTTGGCCTATGATGAGGTCTTCTCCATCTGAAACTGTGCCGAGATACTATTCAATGAGTTTTGTAGCTGATGGGTAGCTATGGCTTTACCTGTAAGGGTGGAGTATATCATCTCTCCAGCCTATTTATGCAGTTCTATTTGGTCTATGGGATGAATATGCCTTGCTAATACTTCAAAGTCGACCCTCCTGAAGTCTGATGATGTCTTGGGCTGTTGTGTTGTTGGTTTGATAAAGGACATTTGAAGTTTTCCCTCCTTGATGTAAAAAGCTGACATCAGTCTTATTTGATTTGTGGGAGTGTTTTAGATATTGTGCTTATGTCTGAGCTTTGAGCTTCTCATTCCTCATTTTAATGTCTTTATACCTGTCCTTTATGTCTTGGTATTTGTCAGCAGGTTTACTGAATGAAGACACTTCCACACTTAGCTACCTTTCCAACATTTGAGTCTGTGATGTGGATGGCTCTTGTATGCCTTTGGATGGGGTTGTGGCCCTACTTCTGAATCCTTATGTGTTGTTCACCTGTGTTGATCCTTCTATATTTTCCTGTTCAGAAATAGGATTGAGCCTTTGCCTTTTTCTATGATTGGTTTCACACTAAACATTAGATGTATCCATGCCTGAAGTAGAAGCTCCCTCTTTGTTTCTCTTGGGATTTCTTTCTTCATTTTGGGGAGTCTGCATGATAAGAGGGGTGCTTATGGTGGCTTCTAGCTATTCTGGTACCTATATAAATGAGCTCTCATCAAGCTACCTTTCTAAATCAATCAAGGTATTTTCAATGTCTACCTTTGTACTATCTCTATCTCTAAGAGTCTTCTCCAACTACTCAGATTGATTGGCATATGCTTCCATCTTAGGTATGGAGTGATGAATGTAAGACCCCAATTTGACCTTTTACCTAAGTCTGGTTAAGAATCCTTGAGGGTCATATCTCCATATGAAACTCTTTTGGAATTTCATTTCTTTCAATATGTGATCTGCTTCGTCCTCTGCTTCTCTTAAATTACAGATGAAAGGGCCCAATTGATTTTTGACTCTAAACTAGGTTTTATTCTTGCCTGAAACAAAATTTACTTCATCAGAGTTTATTATTTCCATATAATCCTCCAAAGCAAATAACCTCATGGGGAGGTATTTGGGTAGTTTATATGGTGCAAGGTGGCACACATAGATCATTATCTTTGTGTGGTTTTGGTCCAAGTACCAATATCCCACTTTGGTTTGTTTGGATAGCTGGAGGACCCTTTTTATCTCTAGACTTATCCTAGGTGGAGGATTTCCTGTAAGCATAGTCATGACTGGATGTACAAAAGAATCTATAAAATCTAAATAAGTGTATGGTGATCTAAATTTGTGGAATAATGGGGTCCAAAAAATGATAGACTTGGGCTGGCCTTCAGTGTCAAGCTTCTGGAGAGTGAAAGGAAATTTGTCTGGTTGGTAGTACAGGAACATATGATAGAGGACAGATGAGTATTTAAACACTCTTTCATTGCTCATTCTAGTAAACTTCTCATGCATCCTATCAGCTATAAACTCAACATAGTTGTACAAAACAACAGGAGGCTATCCTGGGGTATAAATGGACATGAAGGCAAGTATAAGCTCATCAATGTATTCAATGGTAGTGTAGCCCAAAATACATGACATCATGGTCACAATATGCTTGCCCCTTGTAGAGAAAATGGCTGACATATATGGAGGGGTATCTTTAAGAAGGTGTTTTTCTTCTACAATGAAAGTTTGGAGTAACTGGACCAATCTGGATGGATTTAACTTGGTGTACTGGTCTATCAGATCCTTAATTGAGAGCAAGGTTAGATTGGGTCTTGGTTGAAAATGTAACATTTCATTTATGGATTCAGCTGTGATGGTAAATAAAACATTTTGGTTGTGAGTCATGATAGTTCTATGGCTAGGGACGTAGCATGCATGGCACATGTGGACAACTTCTGGGAAGACATGCACTTGCGGGAACTGATATCTAGGTAAATTGGACTCCCAAAGGCCAATGTCATCTGAATGGTTTAGGTAGTTGTCTCTGCTCAAGCAATGAATTTTCAGCAAGAGCTTTGATGCACTAGTATCTTTTATTTGGAAACCTTTGTTAGCCAAGGGAAGGTGGTCCAGGTCCAAATGTGGAGTTGTCACAGGTCTGACGTCCATGGAGACAGGGGTGGTAGCCGTTATTCAGTTCTTATGGATTTCAATCAGGCGTTAGAGGTTTTTAATGGAAATTGGGAACTTTCAAAGGGTTTATGTTGCAGGTGTTTTTAAATTTAAGGTAATTTTCAATTATTTTGACTTAATGAAAATAGATGGGGCAAATGTTTCCAAATGTGAACATCGAGTGGTATTCTATGGTGAAATACCTGGAATTGGGTGAATTGGCTTCAAGTTGCTGATTCACGGCAGTTGCAGAGGTTTGCACGGTTTTGGCACGCACTGGGAGGACATTTGGGTTGTATGCAACGTCTTTTGGAGCGAATTTGGAGGTCTATTGGTCAATTCGGCATCTGCAGGAGTCGTAAAGATTTTCACAATTTTACAGAGAAAAATGAGTGAAAAGGGAAAAAAGAGGGCTTTTTGGTATTTTATAGAAAAACTATTTCTTTTGGCGGGTTCATCTACAAATGAACAGTTGGTGGTTTTTTCGATTAAGCGAGGACGCAGTATTGGAGGGCTGTCACACTACTTTTGTGGTGCGGGCGATATTCGGGAGGGGCTACCCGATGCGCTGCAACATTTGACACGTAGTAGTAGGGGGGTTGGAGAAAACCACTTTATCAGGCGGGTAATTATGATAGAATTCCACCATCTTTTCTTATTTGAAAGTTGTATCATTATCAGTGATCAGTTTCCTAGGACAACCAAATCTAGAAGGGATATTGGTTTCAAGGAATTTTATAATAACAGAATTAGTAGTAGCTCTTGAAGGGATGGCTTCTATCCATTTGGTGAAGTAGTCTGTGGCTATTAGGATCCATTGTGTTGGGCAGAGGACGGGGGATGAATTTCACCAATGAAATCCAATCCCCATTGTTGGAAAGGGCTTTCAACAAAGATAGGTTTTAGGGGCAAAGGTAGTAATTTTCTCTTCCCTTCAAAGATTTGACATTTATGGCAAGAAGTCACCATCTTATGGATGTCTAGGAAAAGTGTAGGCCAGTAGTAACCTGCTCTAAGGATTTTATTAGCAGTTGTTTTCCAATAAAGATGGCCTCCACAGTCACCTTCATGAAATTCCTGCATAACTTTTTTAGCATCATCTTTTAACAAACATCTGAGCAAGACACCTCCAGCATCTTTCCAATATAATGTATTATCAACAATGCTAAATTTGACTGCTTTTAATTTAAGAAATCTAGCCTTTGTTTTGGATAATCCATGAGGATCATTTAAATTGAACGGAACATATAAAATGTCTGCATAACAGGGGGAATTTAGATATGCCTCGTCTATTTGTGGAGTCCCTAGTTCCTCAAGATCATCCAAAGAAAATACCATGTTGATGTCTAATGCAATGGAATTTGATTCATCCATCAATTTGGCTAATCCATATCCTTTGATCAACTTGGTGGGCTTGATTTCTATATCATATTCTAGAATCACAACTATCCATTTGCCTCTCTTCCCATCAGGTCCATTTTGTGTGAGAATATCTTTGACAATTGCATTAGGCACATAAGAAATTATAAGAGAATGTAAAATGTAAACCCTGAAATATTTTATTGCTTTAACTAGAGAAAATGCTTGTTTTTCCATGATATTGTATTTTAAAGAAGCATCTCTCAGATATTTTCTAAAGAAAGCTATTGGTTGTTCATGTCCTTCATTGCTTTTCTGTAATAGCACAATAACAATAGTATGTTCAAATGCAAAAAAAAGATAATAAAATCTTTAGTGAAATCTAGGTTGATTAAAACTAGAGCTTTTGTTAATGCATGCTTTACTAGATCAAAAGATTGTTTGGCTTCAACATTCCATCTAGTTTCTATGTCTTTATTGAGCATATTTGTTATATTTCTGTGTAGTTCAGCAAGATTTGGTATAAATCTTCTCAAAAAAATTATTTTTCCAATAAAATATTGAAGTTATTTCATGTTTCTTGGATGACTGATTTTAAGGATACCTTCAATCCTACTGGGGTAAATTTTGATTCCATATTTAGAGATGATATGGCCTAAATTTTTTCCTTCTTCAAGACTAAACAATGTTTTCCTGGGATTAAGGGAGATACTGAAATTTCTGCATTTTTCAAATACTTTTCTTAGATGTGTTGGGTGTTCTTCATCAGTCTTTGAAAATATGGTGATGGCATGAAGGTAAATCACAATGAAATGTCTAATTTCATCTGAAAAGGCATTGTACATTGCTCTTCGGAAAGTAGCACCTGCATTCATTAATGCAAAAGGCATTTTTACATACATGAACGTTCCCCAAGGAGTAGTAAAAGTAGTTTTATCTTGATCATCAGGATGTACCAAAACTTGATTATACCCTGAAAAGCCATGTAACAAGGAAATCCTACTAGAACCCACTACCCTTTGTAGTATGTGATCCATCTTTGGTAAGGGATAGTTTTCTTTGAGGGAAACCTTGTTTAAATTTATAAAGTCAATGCACAATCTTATTTCACCAATTTTCCTCCTTGTAGGCACAATTTGGATACCCATTCAGAATATCTACTTGGGACTATGATCTTAGCCTCATACATTTTCTTGATTTCCTTTTCCACCAAAGGCATTAGGATAGGGTTTATCCTACGCAATTTCTGTTTGAATGGTTTTTGATCTTATCTGATTGGAATTTTGTGTTGTATAATGCTAGCGTCATAAGCTTTTAAATCCTCATAGCTCTAGGCAAACACATCTACAAATTCTTTGAACATAGCTATATACTTTTGTTTATCCATGAGAGGCAGTGAATTTGACAATTTTGATTTTCGGGTTCAGTTCACTTCCTACATTGCATTCTTCAATGTTTGTTCCTATTGGTTCCATTTTGGGCTTCCTAGAAACGTTGTTAAAGTCAAACAATTCTTCCAAAGGGCCAATACCTCTAGGTAAGACATTATCTTTGAGTTGTAGTACTTTGAATTTGTGCTTTTCTGGATCTTTATGTATTTCAGTTTTATGTATAGTCTTATTTACAGAAACATTTTCATCGCAAATGGTAGGTTGATTTATACTATTATGTACATCAGTTTGAATGTCTAGTTCATCCTACAGATCTATGTTGCTATCCTCAAATTCATACTTTGATTGTAGAAAACTCTCAATCTATTTATCACTTCCAAAAACTTGCCAATATCTCATGTTATCAGGCACTACAGGACGATGCTTCACTTCAACAATGTATTGTTTATTTGGATGAGGTAATTTGCAAGTGCTGGCTAAAAACGATAATCAATTTTCCAAGGCATTCTGGAGCCTAGGGATCACATCAAGGTCATACTCCTCAAAGGTTTTAAGAAAATCAATCACAACATTTCGGTATTCTCTCTATCTAGGATGTTTTGCAGAGTATTGACCTTTGATTTGTTTGATGATGAGTTTAGAGTCTCCCTGGACATAAATTCTTTTAGCACCTACCCTTTTAAGCAATTTCAAGTCTACGAGTAATGCCTCGTATTCTACTATGTTGTTCGTACACAGAAAAATTCAATTTGTAAGAATGACCTTCAGCCTGATTAGTTTTTGAATTATACAGCCAGACTCCTGCTCTTGCCCCTATTTTACCACATGAGCCATCAAAGGTCATATTCCAGAGGGGTTTTGTTTCAGGATCTTGTTGGATAATGGGTGTTTGAATGTCAATTCCTTCACTGAGATCATTTTCTACCTGCTTGACCTATGTATATATGTCTCCATCATTGTTATTGTATAGTATGAAAGAATCAAGATCAGTATGGACATAGTAGAGGGGATAGTTGTCTGCTATTTCTTGGCTACTCACCATGTATTTCATTAAGGTTTCTCTATACATTCTCCTTGGTTAGCCAAATATTCGTATTGTGGCATATGGCATATCCATTTGAAGTGTCCCTTGTAACTTAGCTCCCCAAGATCTTGATAATAGCATACCATACTTAGGAGGAATGTCATCTATTACTATATCCATCACTAAATGTTTTATTGGTATCTGAGCTAGTTTGACACAAAGGTCCATAATGATACCTAAACATCTAACCTTGATAGAACCAAATGAATATAGATCTTTGTATGGTCTAGTGATTTCAAGTCCAAGTTTCTCCATAACAATCTTTGGAATGAGATTATGTGATGCACCTAAATCCAACATTGCATTATGAAGGATCTTGTCATGAATATTAAGGCTAACATAAAATAGAGGAACACCCCCTTCTTAAGGCTTGCCATCAATTTCTAGTCCAAAAAGAGTTCAAAATGGTCATCATTCAAATTCACTGTATCGGTGTTTTCTCTTATGTTGAGTACCTTTAGAAACTGGGACCTATACATATTTTTGTTTACTAGTTCAGTAAGAGGAATAGAGATCTTGAGTTTAGAAATTTCGTTCTCGATACTGAAGGGTGCTTGATTTTTAAGCAAATTTGAGAAATCATTCCTTTCAAACACAACCTTTGTTATGAGTTCTATTTGCTGATGTGTAGTAGGCATTCTAGATTGGACAGATTTTGTTCAGACATCAATTGTTTTCTTAGCAATATTTTCTTTGTTTCTCCTTTCTGGATTGTTTTCATTTTTCTTAAAGCTTTCAACTTTCTTCTTGGGATTAGGCTCTAAAGTTTTCTTGGTAGAGTTATTAGAATCCTTTTTATTTGAGTTATCATTGTTTTTCTTGCTCTTGAGATTATATTTTCTATGGACTTCTAAGATAGAATTCTCAAACCAATGTTTATAGTCATTAGATTCTTCAGATTCCAGTTCTATTTGAGTTAATAAAAATAATTCTTATTCTTCTTGTGTAAGAAAAACAAAACTCTCTTCATTGGTTCCCATTAAATTACTTTGATTTTCCTCAACTTATTCAACTACACTTATACCTTCATCAGCATAATTTTCTTGAAATGGTGGCCTAATTTGTTGATCTGGGCCTCTTTGATCTCTTTTTCTGATTTGTGGAGTCTTTCTCCTAGGGTTTGGATTTCGGTTCTGTTGGACAGGTGGATTCTCCCTAGGAACATTCCTATAATTTATACTTATTCTCTCCATCATTATTTCCATAGTCCTTACTAAGGAATCAATTTTTGCTTCTTCTGTAGAAGTTGAAGCTTCTTCCTTAAAATTCACTTGTCTTTTAGTTCTCATCCTAGCTCTTTTAACTTGTAAATTAGCTTCCACACTCATAGCATCTCTTTGCATTGCTTCTAGTGTTGGAGAATTTCTTTCCCTAAGCTAGTAATACATATATGTATCAAAACCATCTGGGAACTTTATCAAGGCTAAATTCTAGGGTGGTTTAAGATTTACAGGTATTGCATTATAGGTATTGTTGAATCTAGCACAATAATCCTATACACTTTCACCTACCTCCCTTTTAATATTTTCGTATTCTGATAGAATTTGTAAAGGATCCTTCTTGACTTCCCATCTATTAAGAAAGGTTTGGTGGAATTCAGGGAGATCATTTATACTATTTGGAGGCAAGGTATTAAACCATTTTCTGACTTCTCCTCCTAAACTTTGAGCAAACATTCTGAGCTTAATACTTTCCTCATCTACCTCTTGCAGGTCAAAACAATCATTCATTTTATCCACATGTTGTTGGGCTGTTAAAGGACCTATTGCATCAAATAATGTGATCTTGGACTGATAGTCTTGTGGCATATTAGCCAAGGGGGCTGGCAACACCAAAAGAGCATAACTGGTAACAATGATTGGTGGTGGTGGTGGAGGACCACTTGATGTAATTTGAACGGTGGATGAGTTGGACTAGTATGAGGTGGAAATGAGAGTAAAGGAATTTTAGCAACCTTATGTTTAAGGATGAAAGAAGGGGTAGGAATTATGGAGGCAATAGGACTTGGTGACTGAATATATGCAGGTTGAGATGTGAAGGAGGAAGCTGCTAGGTTTAAAGCAGTTAATTCTACTAAATGTTGAAGGTAAGCACCATCAATTTATGAGGTGAGATCTGTCACTAGATCTTGAAGAGTGTCAAAATGTTGTAAAAGTTGAAGGTCTGATTCAGTTTGTGAAGAAAGTTCTCTCACTGGGCTTTTTGGTAAGATTGATGGATCAAAGATAATATGATATTTCCAATTCTCTGATTTATTCCTGAATAAGCCTTGTTCAAAGTGTAAATCAAACTGAATATCTTGGAAGGTAACAAAGTTTTCAGGAAGTGAGTTGGCTCTGTGAGGAAATCTACTACTTGTTTGACTCTCAGTTTTAGGAGTTTTCCTTAGGATTTGTTCAGGATTATCCACTATGGTTGGAGGATTTGGATCTAGATGGGATCTAGTAGAGATCCATTTGGGAGCCAATGTTCAGATCTAAAACATAGACAAACTAAATATACAAAAATAGAAAAGAAACCAATCTTAGGAATAAACTTATCATACAAATCTATTTAACTGGGTACTCTGAATTCAAATGAAAGGATATATTTTCAATAGTTCCCCAGTATGGTCGCTACTATGTTATCGTTTTGTGATTTTGAATATTGGAAAGACAAAATTCACAAAAGATACATAAAACTGCTTAGGAGTCTAGGATCTAGCCGTCATAGACTCAGAGAGGGCTCTCTCTATAGTTTTAGGATTTGAATTTATTTTCAGAGTTCTAATGTGTTAGGCTAATGTAAAAGTGAAGGAGATGTATTAATTAATTTCTTGGTTGTTTGTTTGTTTGGTTGGGATAGATCGTATATGAATCCTTTCCATTGGGCTATGGAGTCAAAGTCTGGGTGGTAACATCAATTTTCCAGAGAATTTACAAGGCAATCTAACTGCTTATACTGGATCTAAAAGTAGAATGAGAAATGAGATGACAGAAAAGTGATATCAGTAATGATAAAAAAGAAGTTAAGTATTTCTTAATCATACATCAGAAGAAAACATTTAGATTGTAAAAACAGATAGAAATAAGGTGCTCCAACATCATATCTTAATCTATAATTTCTGCTTTGCAATAATACTTAATAATGCATAAATGAATAAAACATAGATATATTCAGCATAGAAGGGAAAACATCACGAGGTCAAAACAGATGAAGTATCTTGCAAATGGTCCTTTTTATTGAAGCTCTAGCTCAAGATTATAATACTCCAATGAAAACAAATAGTTCAAATGACTTGGGTCCAACTCCTAATGCTTCCAATGCATGAAGTATTTAACTCGAAACCTACAACGATTTGCCTTATACACTTGGAAATCTATTATTAATTACAACAAAAGAAAATTGACTAGTGTAACCACGAAGTGGCCACGCTGAGAAAAATAGGACACCTAGTCCTCTTTTTCAGGGATGTTGTTGCTGAGAAATTAATTTTGTTGTAGTCACTCTGCTGACATGGCTGGTGCTGACTCAGATTTACATTGTCACTTCAATCATCTTTGTCTCATTCCTCCTGATAATCACACAGGTCACTCCAGGCTTCTTCATCTAGAATCTTGATCTTCATTAGCCTTCTATATATTTCATCAGCTTCAATGTATTTTGCAAAAGTGGGTTTAACAATGAAAACATGTTTAAGCTCATGCTCAATGTAGATTTGATTCCTCATAGCTTCTAGTAATTCCTTTCTTGTTATGATGACTTTGATGTTGGAAAGATTTGTAGAATTCGTGGCTATACCGTGGAGTTTCTTGACATAATCCTCTTTGGCCATGAGCTTGTCATTTATGACAAACAAGGAGGGGATACCTTTCTGATTTAAAGGTTGAATTCTATTGAATAACATGTTTACTGTTAGCTCCAGATTTTGACACTTTTCTTCCAGCTGCACATTCAAGCTCTTCTTAGTCAGCATCTTCTTCACTTGAAGTATAGTCTCTGTCCTGTTTGCTACTCCCAACTCTTCCAGCTCATAATTGTTTCTTTAGTTTAAAATTTTGATTATCTTGTTAGTTGTTGTTGGCATGTCTCCCAGCTCTTCATTAGTAGCTGAAATAACTTCTCTAGACTTATCCACTAATTCTTTCTACTTAAATATAATTTAGATGCTAGGCCAATTTTCATTCATACCATTGATTATGTTGTTCCAAATAATCTCTTTAACTCTTCCTAGAGTATTACCAATGGATGATTCTTTCTCTGACTTTTGCAGCCTTTCAAATAATGTCCTTTCCCTCTACATCTCTACGAGTTGTCACTTTTGGCCCTTTTGATTTGATCTTGCAGCACATTAACTTGAGTTTGCAGTATTTTAATCTCCTCAATTTGCAGAGTCATGCCTTCCATTGATTTGGCTAGTTGTTCTGTGCTACTTCCTACTCCTGTGGCGGCACTTGCTGGAGTGGTTATGGGAAGAGCTCTTAGAGGAAGGGCCTCTATTGTTGTGCTAGCCATCTATGCTGCCTTTTCTTTCTCTTGCACCACCTTCTCCATCCCTGTTTCCATTTGTTTGATCCGGAGAGACTGCTCCACTATTAATTTCATCATATCAGCATTTTGGATCTTTGTTTCCTCTATATCCTTGGTCAATGGGTCATGTGTAGCAGGAATCTTGAGCTGCTTCTTCAAGGCTGCTATATCCATCTCTTTTTTCTTTATTATTTCTTCAGCTGCTTTCACATATAAGGGATCATACCCAATATTCACTACTAAATCTTCTAAAGACTTAACTTTAGTGTCCTTTGATTGTGATGAAATCCTTTCCATCTTTAACTCAGATTGAGAATTTGATAGGGCTACCTTCATTTTAAAAAATTCATGGAAGTGTTGGTTAGAGTAGATGAAATTATTTCACCTATTTATTTGTGCATTTCTAGCTGATCAATTGGATGAACACTCCTTTCATCAAACTCAAAAGAAGTTTGCTTGTAATCTGCTGGAGTTTTAGGCTCTGTTGTTTGTGCTTCTAAAAATGCCATATGCATTTTTCCCTTTACTAAATCAAAGGAAGAGAGAAGTTTTCCATGTGTAGTTGCACTCTGTTTCCAAAATTGAGCATAAGTGCTCTTTTTCAATAATTCATTCCTGATTTTGATCTCCCTGAATGTGTCAAAGACTATCTCTTCCTTTTCTCTAGTCACATTTGTAGATGATGACACTTGAAGAGACTACTACCTTTCTAAAATTGGAGTGGCAGGAAAGGATTGCCCCTCAGTTGGGGATGAATCTGGAATATTGATGGTATTGGTGACTACTTGCTACAGTGATCCTTTGTCTATGTCCATGTGCTTTCTTAGATTTTTCTTGTATTTCGGCTTGAATTCCCTCATAGAAGTATCAGTCCCTGGTGACTGATCTTCTCTAGGAATTTTCCCTGTTACTCCCTATTCTTGTTCTTTTCCATTTTATGTTCTGTCTTCAGTGGTTTTCTTTTCCTACTATCTTGGATTTTGTGCACTAGAAGAAGAAATCACTTGTTCCTCAACCTCCTGTAATGTGTCATGCATCCAATTAATCCGGTTCATGTATTTTTCAATTTTAGGCCTTTGAGTGTGAATATAGGTTGTTGACTTGTTCTCCACCCTCTTCTTGGAGATGATACCCCATGGGTGATAGGACCATGTAAAACCATTGGCTACGTGGGGCCTAATCTAGGTTCAGAAGTGAGTTTTAGCCAAGAAAAGCCTGGTACTACTGGCCCTTTCGGCAACAGTCCGCGGAGTGCAGACTGAGGTCTCACCCGAAGTAGTATGGGAGGGTGCTAGAACCAAGTTTCCGCACCTTGGGGATGTCTGATATGAGAGATAGGTACCCAATTCAACCTTCACACTTACTAGATTACGTGTACTAGCAAGATTCTGGCATTTTGTGGGATGGTCTTCATGCAGCTCTAGCCGAAGTGTGGCCAATGTTAATTACTCAAGTCTTCCTTAATTAGGGTTTGTTCATTAATTATTTAGAAGATTTCCATTCATAAGCATACATACAAGTGTGCACATATAAATAAACAGATACCATCAACACATAACAGTCAAATACAGATCTATGGACCAAATGCACAATATGCCAAACCAACTTATCTTTATTAATGATGCCTTCCAAGTTCAATTCAGTACAGACTCGACTCCACCCTACGCACTCAGCTGCAGGGGCCCATGCACTCAGCTACGGGCTCTACTAGGCCTTTATTCACTCAGCCATAGAGCCTCTATCTACTAATACGACCCTATAACTTCAGATCCACTTCTATCCTCTAACCATGCCTTCGCATCTAGCTATTACTTTCTAACCAAAAAAACTTGGACTCTACACTTAGAGCCTTGCTCTATTTATGCAATCCCATGGTCTGTGGACCATGGGTAGGCTGACACACTTTACATTAAATTACATTATTTTAGGGTGAATAGTCCTAGACTCTCACGCTCCACGCCTGCATTTCGCGGGGTCTTTACATTACATTGACCAAAACTTGGGCTTTAAGCCTCAAAAACTTACTATGGGGGGATCCGTTGCCCAACAGGACCCAAAAACAATCATCATGACTCATCCTGAGTCACTCTGCTAGTGCAACAATATTTGCGCGAAGTCCATCCAATGGGGCCTGTGCGGTGCGGAGGTCCTCAATGTACCATGCTGTTGTTAGCTGGTTCTACTCCATTTCTACTTCTGAATCATCTGCATCTAACTTGATTCATCTCTTTAGTGCCGACATCTAGTACTTGTGTTTATAGTCCCACACCCTTGTCCAACTGCTCGAGTTGCGAAGACTGTGCTTTGGTCGGTTAGTCAAACAGCCAGCCCACCCGTGTAGGGCTTCAGGCGACTACCATTTAATTTTCCTGGGAAGGGTTCTCCATTAAGTTTGACTAGCTGGATCATGCTTCCATATGAGACCTCTTTTACCACATATGGTCCTAACCAATGCATTTTGAATTTCTTGGGAAATTGTTCGAACTTGCTGTCATATAGCATCACTAAGTCGTTTACCTTAAAGGTGCGCAACTTGATGTGGCGATCATGCCAGGCTTTCTCATGTTGTTTCTTTACCTTTTGATGGAACCCCACCAAAAACTGTTCTTCCTCAAGTTCTTCCAATTGCACGAGCCTCTCTTGCAAGGTTTCGTGGTCCAATATGCCTGTAAGTGCATCTATTTACAAGCTAGGTATGATGTATTCCATTGGTATGATTGCTTGTGTTCCAGAGACTAACCTAAAGGGTGTCTGACCCGTCAATTTTTTTCACTTGGTTCTGTATGCCCAGAATATGGCAGGTATGTGCAGGTCCCATACGTTTCACTGCGCATTACATACTTTGGTAAGTGTAGTCTCCAGAATTTTGTTGAATGCTTCTACTATCCCATTAACTTGCAGATGGTGCGGTGTACTTTGCTGATGATACACCTAGAAATCCTCGGAGAGCGCGTTGATGGTTTCATTTAGGAAGTGCATTCTGTGGTCACTCATTAAGATTTTTGGGCAACCAAATCATGTCAACACGTTGTCGAACAAAAACTTCGTAGTAGTAGTGGTCGTGTAGTCTTTAACCGGCTATGCTTTCATCCATCGAGTCAGGTACTTTGTCGCGGTGATGATGTAGCACACACCCGTCTTTCCCTGAGGTTTAATTGGCCCCACAAAGTTGATTTCCCATTTTTTGAACGGCTGTAATGTCATTTGCAATTGAGTGGCATCTCATCCCTTCGTGATGATTTTCCAGTCCTTTGACATATGTTGCAGGCTCGACAGTGTGCTTTCGAATCTTGGTGCAGGGTTGACCACCATAGCCCAGTGTGAAGAATCTTCTGTGCCATCGTGCATCCTGCATAGTCTCCTCCTGTAGGCCCCCCATGTGCTTCCGTGAGGATTTGTCCTTGTTCAAATTTAGGTACATATCTTCGCAATATCTCATCATTACCCATTTTGTAGTGGTGTCCCGCAATGATAGAAAAGTCCACCACACGCACCACCAATTCCTTCTTCTATTGGACCAAATATTCCTTCGACGCAGTCCCTATGGTTAAGAAATGGATTATATCTTCGAAGTGTCCGTCTGCGATGCACACTGCAAAGAGTTGTGGATCGGGTAGTCCCTACTCCAAATTTGTTGGCTCCTCACCTTTTCAATTCGTGATAACTGATCTGGTCCTGCATTTAGGCATCCCATATTTATGATGACCTCAAAGTCATATTCTTGAAATAGTAACAGACATCTGCATATGCACCCCCCTAACACAGGCTTGTTCACTAGGTATTTCAATGCAGAATGATCAATATACATCTTGAAGTGCCCGCCAAGTAAATAGTGTTGGTATTTCTGGAGTGTTGGAAATAATACTGAGAGGGGGGGTGAATCAGTATTATCACATCAATGAAACTTTTTCATTTCCATATTCAGATTCATATATGCTACTTCCACAACTTCTTATGATTAAGTTAGATGAGTGCATTAGAACATTATCAATCATATTGACAATAAACAGGTGCAGTAAAATAGAATAGATCATCACACATAAGTCACACACATGAACACCATGATATAAGGTGGAAACCCCATGTGGGTGAAAACCACCTGCTGCAAGTCATCTCAATCTTCTTCTTAATAAGAAAATCCTCTTACAATATTTTGTACTGGTGCAGTCTTATGCCAGTACGGAAGCTACAACCCCCTTTTCTCTTGTACTAGCCGATCCATTTACTAGTACGCAGGCTACTACCTGCTACAATGCTCCTTAAGATTCCCCTTAGCTTTTGTACTAGCTTATATACTAGTACGTAGGCACCGGCCTACAATCTTCTCTCCTCCAGGTACCACGTTTCATCAATTTTCATACTGGATACAATAAAGCACAACACATAATTTGAATTACCCAAGCACTAGATCAATACATATACAAGTGAGTCATCAACCAGATCTAGTCCATCAGATCACATAGAGATAAGAACTTGATCCATTCATCCATCAATGTATAAACATTTAATCAATCACTTCTTAGACTGCTGTTATCAAAACATAATACCATACATCACTTAACAACCCAGAATACTTCAGTAAACAACAGAAGCAACTAAGACATATTCTAAGACATGTACACAACTTCTCCAACGGAAACCTGCGGGTATCCGCACCTGTGCACACTTCTTCTCTGCGGGTATCTGCACTGCGCCTTTATTCTATTCTGCGGGTATCCACGTCTGTGCCTTCTGCTTATCTGCGGGTATCCACACCTGCTCCTTCTGGTGTGCTATGTACCTCCACACCTACTCCTTCTACTGCACTGCGTACATCCGCACCTGAGCTGTGGATCGCCTGCGGACTTGTGATTAGGGCCAAATTAAGAGTCCTCCAATGTGCCACAGTCAGTCCGATCAATAGATCCAATCATGCGCAAATGAGATCGCGACTTATCAATAGTTTGCAGAAATCTCCTTGATTTAGATCTAGCTATCACTCACCAACCCATCACAAGAATTTCAGATCTAGATCACCTTAAGATATTCAACACAAAAGTCATTCTCCCAAATGATCTCCTTCCCCTTTTTATAGTCAAGCCTTTCACAATACCATGGTCCAAAACCATAATAACACAATACCATGAACCCAATACTTGGGATCAATACTTTTAGATACAATACCATGGACCAAAACCATATGATCAAACATGTCGGACTAGATACCATGGATCACCATAGGATTCCCATGTGCGAGCTCTTTTCTCTACATAAAAGTGAGTGCACTGGGGTCCGCACCTTCTGTTCGGACAACCTGCGGGTATGAACGCAACTTTCTGAACTGCGTACCTGCGGGTCCGCACCTTTTGAACTGTGTACTTGCAATCCTCTTATTTTCTTTCATTCTGAGAGGATGATCATCAGTCTTTGCTACTGGCCTGTTGCACTAAGATCTGTCACCTGTATGAGTTGCCATCAAGGACAACACTTGTCTCATAATGCCAACAATCTCCCCCTTTGGACTTGATGGCAAAGCTAACTTGTCATACGTAGACTCATCATCTGATTCCTTTGCACTGTCATGTATTCTATCACATCTGATATCTCTTCTTGTAGATTCATCTGATTATATATATGTGAGATGTTCTTCTATGAGTGGGTTGCCATCAAGTACAACACATGCATCATAATGCCAACAATCTCCCCCTTTGGACTTGATGACAACAATACCAACTCACTCTCCCCCTTTGGCATCAAGGGAAAAGGGCAGACCAAG
>APFE031371636.1:48000-74457 GCA_000404065.3 Pinus taeda | reverse complement strand
AAGCATGAGAAAAAACCTAATACTTTATATAAAACCAAGAAAAATTCAAATTCATCACTTCTAGGGACCTCATAACCACCCTGCCAATACACAAGTATGTTCCCGTTTGCAATTAGAAAAATTACCCAAATTACAATCTATTTACTCCAGCATATGTTCGAAAGTTATAGAAGGATGACTAGTGGAGTCAATCCATTCCTTTTAGCCCTGGATTTGTTTCAATTTAAAACAGAAGTATACAAATATATTTCCAATGTCTATGCTTTAACCATTCACCTTAAGATGCTTTTGCAATATAATTTCCTGTCTATTTAATATCTTCACTATCATAAAAACCAACCTATATCCATCTTAACTCCACATCTACCACTCTTAAGGGGATGAAATCTATTTATCCCTCTGAGCACTTTTTAGACCTAGAATTAAGATGGATCTAAGATGATATAATTTCCCCTTTAAATAGTCTATGCTCACATGAATACCATGGTATATACCATGGGTCAATACCATTGGGTTATCTAAACCTGGCGAGCTTTAAAAATACTTATTATTAATTTATTGAAAAAATTTAATCTAAAATTAATAGTTGATTTTTTATTTTAACCAAAGCTAAAATGTTTAACATACATTAAATTACAACATCAATTTTTACTCTTGATCCACCAAGCCCCGAGAGGGATCAAATATTTTTTCACTCTATGCTAGTTTGCATATCATGATATTTGATACCTCTTAGGATTTTTCACTCTATGCTAGTTTTCGTATCACGATATTTGATACCTCTCAGGGGTTAGTAGATCCAAAGTAAAGACGCATATATGTTGGTTTAATTCCCCCATTTAAATAAGCTACATTCCAGGTGAATACCATGGGTGAATACCATATTCCATTTTGGTGAATACCACAGGTCAATACCATGTGCCATTTTTACTTTTATTAATACTAATATTAGGGTTAATAATGTTTTTTTGCATCGTATTAATAATAATCTAGCCCATGGTATTTGTCACATAGTATTTTTCCCAAAGGTTTCACCTAAATATAATGCAATTTTTGAGTGTTCGTAAATATGAGGTGACTTATGGAGTAAATATAAAAAAATGTTTTATTTGTTTACCATACCTCTCGTTTATTTATACTTTTATTAATTTATCATACCTCTTTTACAAATATGGTATTTGGCCCATAGGATTCACTTAAATAAAACCTCTTTTTTGAGCCTTCATAAATAGAACGAGGGTTATGGGCTAAATAGAAAAAGAGGTTTTATTTATTTACCATACATCTAGTTTATTTATATTTTTATTTATTTACCATACCTTTTGAGTAAGTATAAAAAGACTTTTTATTTATTTACCATACCTCCACTTTACTTATATTTTTATTTGTTTACACCTTTGCATGTATATAAGGTGACTTATGGAGTAAATATAAAAAATGCTTTATTTATTTAC
Organism: Pinus taeda; assembly: GCA_000404065.3. Classification (NCBI taxonomy): domain Eukaryota; kingdom Viridiplantae; phylum Streptophyta; class Pinopsida; order Pinales; family Pinaceae; genus Pinus; species Pinus taeda. The sequence continues at coordinate 73,003 of APFE031371636.1, read as the reverse complement.
CATACCTCTCATTTATTTATATTTTTATTAATTTACCATACCTCTTTTATAAATATGGTATTTGGGCATTTGGCCCATAGGATTCACTTAAATAAAACCTATTCTTGAAAATGGGCGAATGGATTCACTTAAATAAAACCTATTCTTGAAAATGGGCGAATGGAAGGTTGTAACTCCTAATTTCAAGGGCTAAATTTACCTTTTTTACCCTCTCCCTTAAAATAAGGTGGGCTATTTGAGGTGATTTGTAAAAATGTACTATGATACAAAATATTCGCCCACTAAAAATTTAAAACCCCTTAATTTCGCCAAAGGGCGAACATTCGCCCATAAAATTTTCTATGGATGGATCCCTCTCTTTCTTGATTACTCGTGATGATGCATCTTCCTTCAAGCGATCAAGCTTCTTCTGAAGGACTTACTCTCATACCAATTGTTGGAAATAATACTAAGAGGGGGGGTGAATCAGAATTAGCAAGTCAATTATTTTTCATTTCTAAAATCAGATTTATATACGCCACTTCAGTTAATGGAACTCACGTGTATACGCAACTGTGTTTAAGACAACTAGTGTATATCCTGCAAACTTATGATTCAGTTAATTCATCAAATATTGATCTTTAATCAATGCATCAAAGCCATATAAATAGTAACCAGGTGCAGTAAAAACAGAACGGATAATCACACATATGAACACAAGATATAAGGTGGAAACCTAATGTGGGTGAAAACCACCTGCCACAATCATCTCTATCTTTTTAATAATAAGAAACTTCTTTTTACAGTTTTTGTATTGGTGTAGACTTATATTAGTACGCAGGCTTCTACCTGTAGAAGGCTACAACCTTCTCGTGTTCTCCAACTTCTCCTAGAAGGGAGCTACAACCCCCTAGCTCTTGTACTAGCTGATATGTTTACCAGTATGTAGGTGTTGGCCTACAGAAGGCTTCAACCTTCTCTTTTCTTCCAGGGACCATATTTCATAAATTTTCAGACTGGATCCATCAATAACATCATTCAATCAAAATATATCTGCATCAACCAATCTCCTTTTCACAACTGAACCAATCAACCAATTTGACAACCCTTCAATTGGATATTTCAAAATACTGTAACCAGAACACAGTAACCAGAACCCAAGCCAGAACCCAAAACACTGCAACAGCAAACAGAAGCAGCTAAAACATATTTTACAAGTTATATGCTACATCCCTGTGTCGAACCTGTGTGCATACGCACCTTTCTCAAGATGAACCTACATACAGATTTGCAAATCAAACTTAAGATGAATACGTTGTTTTGATATGCAAAACCAGCATGTATACGTGCCTTTTCTAAAGTGAACCTGCGTATAGATTTGTAAATGATGATTTATACATTACAACGATTCGAGACTTCAGTTATACCCAGATCATCATATTTACAGATTACAATATGCACCAGTTATTAGATAAATGATCAAACCACATAAAGATACTTCATTTCAAGCCTTAAGGTCTTGACCTCTCATTAGATCTTATCCTTCACCAAGTGCTAAGGTTCATCCTTGGTTCAGATCTAGCTATGCACCATAACCCACTAACCCGTGCACTAGATCTTGCTCATCATCAGATATTCAATACTTGAGTACCTTGGCCTAATGATCTTCTTCTCCTTATATAGTGTTAGGCCTTTCTCAATACCATGGTCCAAAACCACTTAGGTCCAATACCTTGGACCAAATACCTAGGATCAAAAATTCGAACCAGATACTTTGGACCAATACCATGGGAAAAATACCACGAACCAAAACTTATATTTCCAACATGTACGCGCCTTTACTTCTGTGAAACTACATGTGTACTTAATATGCACTTTTTTATCTGTTAACCCACGTGTATATGCTACTTTGTCAAGGTGAACCCGTGTATACTTCTCTTTCCTTATTCTATGAAGTTCGATCTGTAACTCTGAGTTGTTAACATGTTGAACTGTACCCTAACATATGAGTGAGTTTCCATCAAGGACAACAGCTATGTCAAATCTGAGTCATAATGCCAACACTTATCCCCGGCTCTAAAGCTCTCAAACTTTCTGGCTCTGGCTCTGGCTCTTAGCTTTAGCTCTAGCTCTGGCTCTAGCTTTGGCTCTGGCTCTGTCTCTTGGCTCTGGCTCATGGCTCTGGCTCTTGGCTGTAACTCTTGCTCTAGCTCCGGCTCTTGGCTCTCGGCTCTGGCTTCTCTGAAGTCTCTCTTAGCCTCTACGTAAATAAATGGTTCACTGGATCTCCCAACAACCTTTAGAAGCCTTCCAACGACCTTGTGTAGCTTTGCTACCTGCTTTTGCTTGCCTCTACTCTCAATTGAGCTCTCTATCTCTTTTGAGGTACTTTTCCAGCTTTTTGGCTACCCTAGCTGTTTCTCTACGATTCATCATCTCTCTATGCCTCTACGGCTTCCCTGCTTCTTGTCTGTTCGACTGGACATCTGGCCCTTCAGCTCTGAGGCTTCTAAATGCATCATTTCCTTGTAAAAATGCATGCTTGCCATGTGGCATGATGATCAGGAGTGGTTACAGAGGTTTCAGGGCCTTCTCTCAAGCAAAAACCTGAAATTAGAGAAAAAACCATTACACAGGTATTTCCCTGAAAATACACTATCAAGCGTGTTTTTTGGACTTGAAATCCCATTCAATCACCCCTAAAATCCCTATCGGGTCTGCCATTAGGCATTATATTGCATCGTAGAAGCATATTGGGAAAAATCCCAAATACACGGGAAAACATTCAAAAACCCGACAAAATCTTTTTTATTGGACTTCAAATATTATCGCATGTGCCCTAATATCGCATCAACTATGCCTGTGGCTACTATTGCAATCCCCATCATTGATCTAGGGGATCTCTGATCCAATGGTCGATATCCATTTCGAGCAACTTAGGAGTATAGAGGTTACCCACACGAAAAAGTGGTTTTCCTCTCTCCTCAACCATCCACATGTCGACTAGTGTGTGGGATCGGGCAGAGCCAGCCCAATACCATCTACCGCTTGAGGCCCACACAAAATCCACCTTTACAGAACTCAAATTCTATGCAATCGGGCTTATAATTCCTCTTCAAGTCCATTTTATCGCTTCAGGCATTTTTCCTTTGTATTTTGGTTTTTACACCGAAAAGCGTTAATACACAGAAAATCCCTTTTACCGTATTTCAAAATTTTCAAATTGCCCTCATGAAATCCGTCGGGTCTAGCAATCACCGATCGTGGATTTAATCCCAGTCATCCATTCCTTTCACGATCTAACGTCTGAGATTGCATGTCACAATCACTATCACATATCACGTCGCATATGGCCCAGGGGTTGTGTGCATCAATGATACCAATTTGTCAATCTGATCATCGGCAATCGCCATATTGCATAATCACAATCACCAAGTCCAGGGTCCCAATATTACATACATTCCTGCCTCCAATCTGATACATCATATTGGCGGATCGAGTTTTCTTCCACCTTTGGCCGAAGTCCTTCCCTTTGCCTTTTCCCAATGTGATTCCCCTTTATAAGGGTTTTTTTGCCATTTTTAGGGGTTTTTGCCTCTTTTTCCAAAGAACAAAGGGCATCTTAATTCTGAGATAACTTTTGCATCCTAAGTCCGTTTTTCCCATTCAAGTTGCAGTAGATTCAGAAGGAAATGATCTCTGCAATGGGGCTATTTCCAGGAACTTCCTTGGACTTTCATTTTCCTCTGTGAGGAACACTTAGACTTAGGAGTCTATCCAAAATCCATTTTGGATCATTATACCAGCGCTAACCCGGATCCAAACCCTGTTGTTATTGTGGATGATACAAATAGAATTATAAGAAAATCCAAAAAAGAATAAAGTTCAACTAATAAAACACCTTTAGTTAAAGCGAATTCATTACCTGACGAGTGGTTTTTTTAGAAGATTTACCTTTCAATGTGTAATTTGATCTCTCATTGTTTAAAACAAAATCAGAAAGTGTCCTTGATGAAACTATTCTAGATCCCGATTTTATTGCAGACCTTGAAGTTCAAAGAGCTAATAGGTTAATTAACGAATATATTCTGAACACCCCACTGTCATCCATTAATACTGCACTAACTACTAAAATTTCTGCTCAATCCTCCAATGTTATTAATACCCCTTCCATCACCACCACACCATCTATTATTTCTACCACAGTTGATTCCACTAGCCCATTCATTTTACAGCTCCCTATACAACCTAGAATCCTGTTTCCACCTATAGACACTCCCACTTCACCCATTAGCCCGTCGAGTTCACTTATAGATACTTCCATCTCCCCTACACAAACAATTGTCCCTTTTATCCCAATTTCTGTTATAGAAACCCCTTCATCCACTGTTAGTATTTTAGTTTAATTTGTATATATTCCAACTTCAACTGTTAATACTCCAGTTTCAATTAGCAATCTTTCATTTTCAACTATAAGGAGTGCTAGCTCATCCATCTCCACCTCAACCCAAACTAATCTTCCCTTATCCCTTAGACAATCCAAAGATTTATCCATGGGCAATAGATATTCCCCTTTGGTGTTACCTAGTCAGTTACATGACTTACCTCAGGACTATCAAAGCAAAATTCAACTATTTGATGCTACAAGTTTATACAATGCTCAAAAACATGTTAACAAAATGAACGATTATTTTGAGTTACATGAGATAGATGATGCAAATGTAAGAATGAGAATCTTTGCCCAAACATTAGCTAGGGAAGTTAGAACCTGGTTTAGAAACTTAGTTGCTAGTATTATTACAGATATGACAAATTTTCATAGGATCTTCATCGAGAGATGGGAGAGGAAGAAAAATGTATTGTAGATACTTTATGAGTATGAGAACATTAGGAGAGGTACTAAACAATCAGTTCAAAACTACTTCACTAGGTTTAATAGCACTTACAATGCCATCTCAACCAACCTTAAACCTCCTCCTGATCTTGCAATGATGAAATTCCCTGATGGTTTTGATCTAGATATGGCTTACCAACTTAGGGAAAGAGAGTCTATAACCCTAGAGCAAAGCTAAACCAATGCAGTAAAAGTAGAGTCTAATATTTTAGCCAAGAAAAGCCCGAGAAAAGTTAGAAAGAAGAGTAGGATTCAATGATGAAGCTTCAACTTCTAATGGTAAATTAGATCTTTTGGCCAAAACTGTAGAAAGAATCATGGATAGACTTGACAACCTAGATAGAAAAACGTGGGATAATCAACAAACACTCCCAATTAAGAATGCTAATTTTAGGAAAAACCAAAATCAAAACCAAAACATAGGAAAGAATGGACCTAATCAAAACATTAGGCCCCCTTTTCAAGAAAACTATGCAGAATCATCTTATCCTGATGATCCTGAACAAGATACTCAAATCAATATGATGGGATTAGATGATCAAAACCCTGTTTTTCTCTCCCAGGATGAGGAAGAATTGCATATTTTACAACAGTTTCAAACCCAGTCTGGAGAGTCATTTGACTATAAACAGGGATATGACTCTGCCATATTTAAAGTGCACAAACAATATAACTTGAGAAGCAAAAAGAGTGTTGGTCCTCCTGACCAAACTAAGAAAGCAATGGAAAACCAACTGAAAATAGCAAATAAAGTTCTTATTTCTAAGGTACTCCAAGTCCTCCCTAGACCAAACCAAAATCCTCCTAGTCCCATCATTGAATAAATAACTACCGACCAACCCTCTATTGAGCAACCATCCACATAATTTCCACTCAAAGAACTAGAGAAAAACACCTATAAGGCCAAATATGAAATTCCCCATAAGGAAATCCCAAGTAAACAAAAGGGAGATAATTCCACTCAAAACCCTGTTTCAAAGGTCTACAACCCTTCCTCATCATTCAATTTAAGTGCAGAGATATCCAAGCTGAAAATTTCAGTCCCTTTGACTGAACTAGTTAAAAACAAAAATTACAAATCACACATAAATCAGACCCTGAACATTACTGAAAACAAAGACTAATTCAATTTGTTTGCTGATAAACTAGAATTAATATTTGGACGAGATGTTAATGGAAAATCGGAAGAAGGATGAGTTCCACCTTTTTTACATTAGCCTTAATATTCATGATAAAATACTACACAATGCCATGTTAGATTTTGGGGCTTCTCACAACCTAATCCCAAAATCGGTAATGGAAAAATTGAATTTAGACATCAATAGACCTTACAAGGACTTTTTCTCCTTTTATTCTAGTCAAGTAGAATGTCTAGGGTTAATCAAAGATTTGTGTATCACTTTAATTCAATATCCTACCAGGAGCATCCTCTTGGACATTGTGGTGGCTGACATTCCACCAAAATATGGCATGATGCTATCCAGATCTTGGGGAGCCAAGCTTCAAGGGTCACTCCAATTGGATATGTCATATGCCACAATTTCTATGTTTAGACAACCCAAGAAACTTTACAGAGAAACTTTCATGAAATACATGGTAAGCAGCCAAAATAGACCTCAAAATTATCCCATCCACTCCATGCATTCAGATGTAGACTCTTTTATTATGTTCAATACTGATCAATCATCAAATGAAACTCCTAACAGTGTTATTGCAAAACTAAAAGAAATTGCAATTTTTACTGCTAATGAATCTAAAGAGACTTCAGAATTATGTAAAGAAGAAAGTAATGAGGTTGCTAAAAATAAAAATAAATCGCATACTGTTGATGAGAACTATGTACATGAAATCTTATGGCATTTAGAATTTGACGGCTCTGTAAATAAGTTAGGAGCTGGGGTAGGAGTATGGATTTATAATTTAGAAAACAATCACTCGGAGGGCCATGCTTATAGGTTAAATTTCAAGTGTACCAATAATATGGCCGAGTGTGAGGCTTTGATTCTAGGTCTTAAGGTAGTTAGCAATTTAGATGCTCAAAGAGTTTCAATCATAAGAGAGTCAGAGCTAGTTATAAATCATATTAAGGGTATATATATCACTAAAGACACTAGATTAGGTTATTATAGAGGAACCATTGTAGAGATACTCAATACTTTCCTAGAAACACAACTTGCAGTAGTTTCTAGGAAGCACAATATGCAAGGCCATAGTTTAGCAATGTTTGCCAGTACTTGTAGATTACCCTTCCAACCTAACCATCAATACACTACTGAGGTCAGGCATAGACCCTTAATCCCAGATAATGTGCAGAAATGGCAAGTATTTTCAAATGATAGACAGATAAACAACTTCTTAACTTTAGAAGGAGAATTTGCACACAGTAATATAGACATTAATGCATCCATAGGTCTAGACACTACGGATGAAGTAACAATTAATGAACTAGAAGGTAATGAAGTAGATAGTTTTAATCCCACTAAATTCTCAAGATTAGATATAGACAACCTAGAACAGGTCAAGATTAATGAAACAATTACTGAAGAAAGCAAAGTAATCAATCTCAAGGATAATTTCTTACCAAAAGGTTTAACCCCGCTGGAAGACTTATTCAATTCAAATGATGTTCCTAGGAAGCCTAAAATGGAACCATTAAAATCTGATATTGAAGAGTGTAACATAGGCACTGAAGATAATCCCAACCTAATTAAACTATCAAAGTCACTCCGTTCAACAGAAAAGGTGAAATACATTGAGTTATTGAAAGAATTTCAGGATGTTTTTGCTTGGAGCTATGAGGACCTTAAATCCTATGACACCAGCATCATCCAACACACAATTCCTCTCAAAGAGGATAATTTTTTTTTAAGTAAAAGCTTAGTAGAATTAATCCTATCTCGTTACCTTCAATAGAGAAAGAAATTAAGAGAATGTATGATGCCAAGATAATTGCACCGATAGGTTTTCTGAATGGGTCACAAACATGGTCCCAACTAGGAAGAAAACTAGTGAGATCAGACTCTGTGTAGATCTTAGAAACCCGAATAAAACATCACTTAATGACAATTACTCTCTTCCCAAAATGGACCACATCTTACAAAGGGTAGTTGGGGCAACCAAAATCTCATTACTAGATGGGTTTTCTGGTTACAATCAAATTTTGGTTCACCTTGACGACCAACCCAAGACTTCTTTTACCACTCCTTGGGGCACCTTTATGTATGTCAAAATGCCTTTTGGGCTAATGAACGTAGGGGCTACTTTCCAGAGGGCTATGGATATAGCCTTTGCCAAAGAAATAGATGATTTCCTTGTGATATATCTTGATGATATTACCTTTTTCTCGAAATCAGACAATCAACATCTAGATCATCTAAGGCATGTCTTTATCAAATGAAGAAAGTATGGCATCTCCTTGAACCTTGAAAAATCTTTATTTGGATTGGAAGAAGGGAAATTGTTAGGGCATATCATTTCTAAGGATGGCATAAGAATAGATCCTGCAAGAATTGAAGCCATCTTGCTGATACAACACCCTAGGAATATCAAAGAACTACAAGCCTTTTTAGGAAATATTAACTTCCTTAGAAGATTTATTTGTAACCTAGCAAAGTTAATTAGGGCACTAAATAACATGTTGAAAAAATATTTGACCTTAAGTTGTGTAGAAATTCCAACCTATACATCACCTAGTAATGCAATGTACTAAAGCAAAACACTTGATCTACTTCTACAAACAATTTAGTGGAAGCTTAATCGAACATGAGCAACATCAATACAAACAAATATAATTGATATGGAGAAATCAATCACACATAACGCAGAAGAACTTACCTAGGGAAAGCCTCAGCCTAAAACCCCAACTTTGTATTATCATTCAAGTGGAAATGTAGCCAGTATTACAAAAAGAATCAGCTCAAAAGCTATCCTGATCTCTCTACAATACCTTTGCTTCTCATAGACATTCAAAGGCCTCTATCTAATCTCTGGTCTGCTATCCAAGCCTCCTATTTCTTTGCGCAATTTTGATAGAATATGAGATGCTACCATTCATTTTGTCTAAATACTAAAAACAAAAATCAAGATAAACATAAAGCACTTTCACTCACCAAAAGGAAACCAAACGAAAAGCAAGTTCAAGCAAAACAAAAATTTTCAAAAAGTTCTCTTCAAAGTAGCAACAAGAAAGTCTTTTTGAAAATGCTCTCAACAAAAGCTAACACTTTGTGATTGAAACAACAAGCAAGAAACACTTTTTGCAAGTTGACACCCTACAAAGAATGAAAACTCAACAAAAACAAATGTGTTTAAAAAGGCTTTTTGACAATCGAAAGTAGCAAGGAAAGCTTTGGTATCAAAGACCAAAAAAGATCAAAAAGACAATTTCAACAAAGTATCAAATGACAACTTTGATGAAACAAAGAAGTAGATGGTCATAAAAAGCGATTTCGTTAAGCAAACAAAAAGTCACCAAAAAGCAAAGTTGAACACAAAGATTGATAACAATCTTTCTGCTCTGATAACTCAGAGCAACCAAGATTCCAATCAAGAAATCTTGCGTGCTTTTAGCAAAAAGATGATGACGCTTGCAAACACAAAACAAGACCAAAACTCCTTATAATTAGAGAGAAATTGGAGTAAGGACGCTTGCTGTAATACAGACAACTGATACTGACAAAAATTACTGTTTCAAACTGATTGAAAACACCAGACAAACTTCAGAAACATAAAAATTCATAAATCCTGAAAGTTGCAAGATATACGCGACTGTACTTAGTGCAGACTGCGTGTACATGCGACTGTTCTTGAGGAAACCTGCGTATACGCGGGTTTACTTCAGACAACAAGCATTTATACACTTCTGTAACTAAATAAAATAGCGTATATATAATATTTCAAGAAAAATAAAAAACAAACTGAAGCAACTGGCAAAACTCAAAAGTCAAGAATAGACCAGACAGTAACAATAAACCAACAAGCAACTGAGCGCTGATAGGCTTGACAAGCACCCAAACTAGGAACAACAAGAGTGTTGTCCCCAGTGGAGTCGCCAATTCTGCTGAGGGATATTATCCCCTAGGGCTTTTGGGTGGAACCCTAGCAGACTGAAAGTTGTCTAAACAAAGAAACATGCATACACACAGCCATTATGCTAGTAAAAGCTAATTCTAAAGTAAGAAGGACGTACCTCAGGTCCTACGTTCGGGTAGTTCCTCAAGGGTCCAAACCCTTCTTCACGTCCCTTTCGCTCCTTTGCCTGCAAAACCAACCAATTCCAAGAATGCAACAGTATATGGACAAAGATTTATAACAAAAAATCATCTTTGTTATTACAAGAAGGAAGTTAGTTATGAACTTTTAAAATCCATTCATACATGAATTCAAACATGAACATCATAAACATAAAGAAGAAGCATATCGGGAATCATGACGTGTTCTTTATTATAGACAAATAGAAAGTACAAAAAGGGTAATATCACCTGAGCACCTTTGTAGGCTCCAGCACAGCCTCCTTCCGGGTCCGTCCGCCTCAAGCTCTAGCATATCTCCTTCCAAGGGCTCACTCATGATGCCATAACTAAGGGATGACATCAATCACAAGGAAAGCAAGGGTTTCCTGTACAAATGGGGAAGTGCAGAAGGCACAAGGGTCTTCAGACCTGGTCCGGGGGAAAATCTCAGTATATAACCTTTCTCTCTCTTCTCTCCTCCTCTAGGCCTTCCCTTTGATGTCTTTTTATACCAATTCCAAAGTAGTTTTTAGTTAGGAATTGGTTGGGAACAGTTGAGGCCATGGGCACTAACAGGTGATCAGCAGGTAAAACCCGCGATCTCTGCCCGAAAATAAGGAGTTTTATATTTTTTTAAGTGTTTTAATACATATACCCAGGTTGGGTATATATGGACCCGCGTATACACGCGTTTAACTCAGGGCAATGTCGCGTACAGGGAATAAAACATTGTTTCTATGTTTTGGACCAGATCTGGAAGGAGGGGTTGCCCTAGGCCATGAGAGCAACATCACAAACCATAATAGTGAGATTTGGAGCTATAACAGGGTCCAGTGCAACCACATGTGTGAATTGACCTCTTGACACACTCACCAACCTTTGATCTAACTGCGCAGTCCTGAAGGAGATAAATCCTCATCATGGATGAGCTTCCTTTATAGGAAAAATATTCATCTAACTGATAGTAAATTGTCCCTTCTCTGATCTCAACTGGGTCTCTATCTGAACTAACATGCATGAGTTATCCATAAGTGAATACTCAATTATTTTAAATACAGTAGTTACATGCATGCAAGCATTAACTAACTGAACCCTTACTAATTTAACAAACTGTTAAGTTAATCTAAATGGACTTGACTCAGTTAAATGAGCCAACTAATTACAACTCAATATTACAACTCATCCTTATCTCTTTAATTGATGGATAAATTCCTCAATTAATTGATAAATTGTTGCATGTGCTCACATAGACTTCAAGTTTGTTTTTCGTTAACTAATTAACTCAAGAAGAATTAATTAATTAATTTACAAATTGTTGTTAATATCAAATTCAAATTTTACTTCCTATTTCTAGTCCAGGGACTGACTAAAATAGGAATCCATACTAAACTACTAAAAATAGCAATTCTATTTTAGCACTTCCATTTTTCATTCCATGTTGCCCAATCCAGTACTGATACCCAAAATGCTATTTATAGCACTTCTATTTTTAGCATTTCTTGTTGCCATTTTCAACACTCCCTCTCAACAAGAAAGGATTCCTCTCGAACTCGATCATGTACCTTCAGAATGTTCTACATGCAACACTTCTACCAAGTGTGGTTGCTCCAGCAACTCTCGGAACAAAAAAAACTCCCAACTGACCTCTCTGTTGGGCTAGAAACATACTCTGATGCTGAAGCTCTACCTGCTACTAAAAAATGCTCCCTCTCTAACCTTTGCACTACTACAACATCTCCATGCATCTTGCACCATTGCACACCTCTCTGTGCCATCCTGCACTAGTGCAACACACATGTGTCTCTTGCATTGCTGTAGCCTGCTAGCTCTGCGTTGTCTTGGGATTCCTGCACTATAGCTCTTTCTGCCACTCCATCTGCATCTATCTCTACCCAATCAGTCATTCTTGCTACTCCTCATTGAGGCTCCTGTAGCAAAGTCGAATCAAAGAGGTTGGGCACCTCAAGGATCATGCCCCTCCTCCTTGGGACGATCACTCCACATTGACCCACCTCCTACCTAGAGGTATGGTTGAATGTTATCCCTCAGCCCACCTGGCTCCAAGTTTCCCCCTACTGGAGGTCTCTACATGAGTAGATGTCTCTACTCAATCTCCACTCAGCTTCCCCTGTTGTGGTCACTCCATAACCTCCTGAAGCTACTGCACCAATCGTGGCTCCTCCACAATCGTTTGAGACTTCTTCTAGCACTGCATGTTGAGAGGTAATATACTCTCCCTCTTGACCACCAATTCTCCATTAGTTGCCTTACTGCTCAAGGTTTTGCATGCATCTTGAACCTCAAGAGCATATAGGTTCTTAACCCGTGAACGAATCTGCTTCACCTATGTAGTGATGATGTGTCTAAGGAAAAGCTTTCCCTTACTAAAGACTACATCATAGCCTTTTTCTTCTAGCATCGCGATCGACACCAAGTTTCTCTTCAGTCCTGGTACATACTTGACATTGGTCAAGGTAAGGTGAGCTCCATGCTTCCTCTGAAAAATAATCGTGCCTACACCTGAGACACTGTACTTTTCTTCATTACCCATCGCTATGAGTATCTAGAGATATTTCTCCTCCAAAGTACTGAACAAACTCTTGTCGTTGGTCATGTGGAAAGAAGCTCCACTATCAAGAAACCAACCACTTCCCACAATGGATGAAACCATGCGAGTGAAGAGTGTGAAATCCAACTCAAACTATGAAGCAAGTGCCTCACCTTTAGATCCTTCCCTGGATCACTTCTTGGATTTTCTCTATGGACAATTTGTAGCAAAATGACCCACCTCATGACAATGAAAGCATCACACTTTCAATTTGTCAACCTTCTCCCTTCCATGGGAAGAACTAGAATTGGAAAGAGAAACCTTCTCCTTCCCCTTCTTCGCCTTAATCGCTAAGGCATAGTTTTCTTCATCCTCCATGGATGAAGAACCATCTCTGGTGCTTCCTCTTATCTCCTCCTACATCAAATACGACCAAAGCCATTCCCAATCTGGAAGTTTCTCTCTTCCATTAACCAAGTCCTAGTAGCTATGCTAGCTCTTAGGAAGACCGACGAGTGTAAGACTCACCATGTCATCATCAGCTATCATGATCCCTACACTTCCAAGCTCATCCCTACATGTGGTGAGCTTGTTCAGATACATAGAGATCGTGTTGCCCTTTCACACTTGATCTTTGGAAGTTTTTCCTTCAGTGCCAACTTCCTCTCATCACTGCTATTCTGATATAGATCTTTCAATGTTTTCCACATTGAAAACAGTGTCTCCTTCCCATGGAGACTCGATACTATGTGATCTCGAACTCCCTCTAGAAGGATTCTCCTTACTCTAGCAACACATTTCTTCCATTCAGCCAACTCAGCAACACTAGTCGGCTTGAGGACTTCTTGATCAATGAAGTCCTTTAGACCGTTATCCTCTAGTACTGCTTCCATGCAATCCTTTCGGCTATATAATCCAAACTGCCATCAAGGGCTTATTCAAATCTCAAACCATAGAACGCCATCGGTGAAATAAAGATGTGATAAGAACTCAATTTCTATATTCAGGAATCACAAACTTCAACTTCTCCCTTCTTGTATAATGCTTGTCCTTGATCACCTGTGCTACGATACCATGTAGAAATTCCCACCTGTAGATCACCTGGTAATTCAATGTACTAAAGCAAAACACTTGATCTACTTCTACAAACAATATAGTGGAAGCTTAATCGAACATGAGAAACATCAATAAGAACACATATAACTGATATGGATAAATCAATCACACATAACATAGAAGAATTTACCCAAGGAAAGCCTCAACCTAAAACCCCAACTCTGTATTATCATACAAATGGAAATATAGCCAGTATTACAAAAATAATTAGCTCAAAAGCTATCCTACTCTCTCTGCAATACTTCTGCTACTCATAGACAGCAAAGGAATCTATCTAACCTCTGGTCTGCCCTCCAAGCCTCCTATTTCTTTACACAATTCTGATTGGGGTCCAGTGCAACCACATCTATGAATTGGCCTCTTGACACACTCACCAACCTCTGATCTAACTACATAGTCCTAAAGGAGATAAATCCTCATCATGGATGAGCTTCCTTGATAGGAAAAATATTCATCCAACTGATAGTACACTATCCCTTCTCTGATCTCAACTGGGTCTCTATCTGAACGGACATGCATGAGATATCCATGAGTGAATACTCAGTTATCTGAAATACAGTAATTACATGCATGCAAGCATTAACTAATTGAACTCTCATTAATTTAACAAACAGTTAAATTAATCTAACTAGACTTGACTTAGTTAACTGAGCCAACTAATTACAACTCATTCTTATCTCTTTAACTGATGGATAAATTCCTCAAATAATAGATAAATTGTTGCATGTCCTCACATAGATTTCAAGTTTGTTTTTCCTTAACTAATTAACTCAAGATGAATTAATTAATTAATTTACAAACTGTTGTTAATATCAAATTCAAATTTTACTTCCTATTTCTAGTCTAGGGACTGAATAAAATAGGAATCCATACTGAACTGCTAAGATTAGAAATTCTATGTTTAGCACTTCCATTTTTCATTCCCTATTGCCCAATCCAGCACTGATACCCAAACTGCTATTTATAGTAGTGCTATTTTTAGCACTTCTATTTTTAGCATTTCTTGTTTCCATTTTCAACAAGTTGGATTGTCAAAGCTAAGAAATCATTTGAATACATCAAGCTAGCCTTGACAAAAACCCCGATATTAGTCAGTCCCAAATTTGATAGGGATCTAATTTTGTTTTCCTTTACTTCTAAGCATATAATAGCTGTAGTTTTACTGCAGAAAAATGACTAGGGATATGAACATCCCATTGCATTATTTAGCAAAGCCTTCAGAGATGCCCCCTTAAAATACAACATAATGGAAAAACAAGCATTGGCTTTAGTCAAAGCTATCAAATATTTTAGGGTATATATTGTTTATTCTCATATAGTAGCCTATGTTCCCAATTCTGTAGTCAAAGACATCCTGACTCAGGAAGGTCCTGACGGGAAAAGGGGAAAATGGATTGCTACTATCATAGAGTATGATGTAGAGATAAAACTCACAAAGTTAATCAAGGGCCAAGGATTATCTAAACTTATGGCTGAGTCAAACTATTAGGCCTTAGACATAAACTTTATTACTACACTAGATGAAGGAGAGGAGATGGTGACTCCACAAATCAGTCAAGCCTTTGAGAAATCACCATGGTATGCTGATATCATTTACATTTTACTAAATTTTTAAGCTCCTCCTAGATTATCTAGAACCAAGGGTATGTTTTTAAAAATGAAATCCTTGAAATTTTGTATACTTGATAATGCTTTGTTTTGGAAAGATCATCAAGGAATTCTCCTTAATTGTTTGATAAAAGATGAGGCTAACAAAGTTCTACAAGATTTTCATGCAGGTGACTGTGGCGGACACCTCTATTAGAGAACCACTATAGATAAGATCTTAAGGGCAAGTTTCTACTAGCCAACTTTATTCTCTGATGTCAAGAGATTTGTGACCTCTTCTCACAAGTGTCGAATTTTTGAAGGGAAAAGAAAACGTTTACCATTACCCCTTAAACCAATCACTGTTGAAGTACCTTTTCAACAATGGGGTTTAGACTTCATTGGTGAAATTCACCCACCCTCCTTTGTCCATCATAAGTGGATCCTCACAGCCACATATTATTTCACAAAATGGATAGAGTCCATACCTTCAAGGAAAGCTACAGATACTATTATCATTAACTTCCTTGATGTTGGGCAGCACATCCCCCCATAGCAGATTTTTAGGGCTTGTAACCTGAATGTTGGTCAAATGTAATGTAAGACCCCACAAAATGCAGGCACAGAGCACGAGAGTCTAGGGTTGTCTGCCCTAAAATATTGTAATTTAATATAGAGTGGGTCGGCCTACCCATGGTCCACGAACCATGGGAATGTATAAATAGAGCTAGGCTCTAAGTGTAGAAGTCAGCCTTTGGTTAGTCTTGAGTTCAAGTGATATGGGTTTTTCAATACGATGTTTGCTTTGAGTCTGTAAGTCCGAGTCTTGGGTTGTAGGAGTAGGAAGAGGCTCTGCAACTGTGTGCGCAGAGGCCTGGTAGAGTCCGAGGCTATGCGTACGAACCCCTGCAGCTGAGTGCACAGGGTAGAGTTGGGATTGTAACAAAACAGAAGTTTAATAAAAGCTAAGTTGATTGGAACTATTGTGCATTTGTTTGTAGATTTGTATGTTTATGCTTCTATTATATGTTTTGCATCTCCTTATAATTTATGATTGCGTGCACTGATTATGACTATTGAAAGATTAATAAGAATATTGGGCCCATAAAATTAAGTTAAGATCTATAATAATAACACAGTAGGGTTAAAGGATCTAGACCATGCCTCTTCACGCTCTTTACAGAGCTACACAAAGGTCAGACAGCTACGTGGAGTAGTGTGAGCATGCAAGATTGGTTCGCGAACTTCCCAAAATTCATCAAGACATCCCTAGCATGTGGAAACCTGGTTCCAACACCCTCCCATACTACTTTTGGTGAGACCTCCATCCGCGCTCTGCGGACTATTGCCAAAAGGGCTGGTAGTTTTGGGATTTTTTTGGCTAAAACACTTCTCAACCTGGATCAGGCCCCAATAAGCAAACAAATTGTTCCACTGTTGTGACCGGGATCTGCCTAAGGGATATCTGATGTTGGAACATTGGAATCCTACAAAGAAGGAAATTGAAGATTGTTTGGATCAGAAGCTTCACAAGTTCATGACACAGGAAAACAAAACTCCACAGATCTCTGAGAAGAGGTGGATCATTTGTTGCGTATATACGGAAATCCATGAGATCTTCTTCATGTCCTTCTCTTCAGAGTTGTATGATTGGATCGTGAGGTTAGCTGATAGCCAGGGAAGGTATAAGCTCGATCAACCAATAGTGTGGACTTTGGAGTTAGTGCGCAAACTAGAGGCATCAAAATATAAGATCGTGTGGGATGTAGACCATTGGCTCGACTGGATAATAGGGGGTTTATCACTGAATTTGCGATAAACACGACTGTAAGCTACAACGAAGCAGAAAAACGTTTTCTCAAGGGACCGCAAGGTAAGTACATCAAATCTTTGAATACCTGGATTAAGATGTTGTTATGTGAAAAATGGGTGATGCAAATACATTAATGATTGGAATGATGTGGAGCGGAAAGGTCTACAAAGGTATCGAAGGGTTAGGAAACAACCCTTTAATTTCACCTCCGTGAGTAAGCAAGGAAGAGCGCGCTCAGGTTTCTCTGAGGAGTGTGGTCAGTTTAATAAGACAACACATTCCGTAGTTATCACCTCCACTCACGCCATCACCCACTTCACCTTCTTCACCCCCATCGTCACCCACCCCACCTCCACCACCCCCATTGTAAGGCCCATGGACTACAGGCAACTCGGTGAGTGAGCATGGAGGTGATGAGCTAAGGAGCAGTGCACAGTGGGGAGGAAACATGTGAAATAAACTATGTTTTGTGGAAGCGTTTGATTATATATAGGTCATGGGCGGTCTCGGTGGGCCAACGGGTGGGCGAGACCAAACGAGGGGAGACACAACATTTGGATCAGCTGATAGGTGAGCCGACCCGTTTAAGGGATGAAATGAAGATGTATGAAGGTCAGCCAACATAAGGATGTGACGGTTCAAACATTGGGCGATACATATATATTATATTAATATATTTATAATAATATATATATATATAATAATAGATATATATATATATTAGATATATATATATATATATTATATGGGATGGTTTGGCGCGCGTGGAGCTAAGACCAGCAATTCATCAATCAACAAATGCATAAGTCTTCAACATGGAGCAGGGAAGTGTGAAGTGTTGGTGAGCTGAAGTGAAAGGCGTATTGCAGGCGGTTGGTAGGCTGAAGCACTCACGCCGGAAACAAAGGTGTGAGCTGAGGTGTAGGTCAAGGGCGCCGCAGGGCAAGCCAAGGTGCACGAGTAGATGCACACTAGATTTCTAAATGGGTCGATTAGAAGTCATTCGGAGGGTTGAACGAACAGTCATGCAGAGCTGAACGAATGGTCATGCAGGGCTGAATGAATGTGTAGGAAATCGTTTGAAGGATCGTTGGAAGTTGTTCAGAGGTCATTTGGAGGATCATTCAGAGGTCGTGCAGGGGTCATGTAGGAGTTCGTTCGAGTGACCATTCGGGAGGTCGTTTGAGGGTGTGCGAGGGCACGACAAGGTGCCTACCCAAACGACACGAGTTGGTGAATGGTGGATCGTGTGAAGTCTTGAACGGGCACGTGCACAATGAATGACTTGCTGGTGGAGACTTGGCGACTTGGGCGTTCGATGGAGAGCACCTGCTGGTGAGAGAGTTGGGTGTTCGATGGAAGTGCTCAATGAGTTAGACGTGTGGAGGGAAACGAAGAGTTGAGTGAGAGTCATTCGAGTGACCGTCTGGGCGCGCTGACGAGCTGGTTGAACGTGTTGTGCTGGTGATTGTAAAAATATTCTAAGTGTAAATCTGGGGTTTCCTTAGGATTGAACTTGTTTATTGATATATTATTATTATGGGAAGACTCATTACAAGGAGTTGCCCCTCCAAATTATACTGTTGTGCATTTAGGTTAATGTTGATGAATGTTTAACTATTGTGTTATAATGAATGAAAATACTTGGTAAAAGAAAAAAAAATAAACTAAGTATAGAAAGTAGGCATAGTCCACAAGGCAAGTATTGGTGAAAAGAAAGTGGTCAGTGGTGTCGCACCTCCTATAGTGTAGTTGGAAGAGTACCACCAGTGTAGGGCTGTGATAGGTGGTATCAGAGCTGATGGTGAATGAGGTGCAGGATTTGCAGAGAAGTTGATCCCACTACACTTCGTGACAGGTGATAATAAAGCTTATCATAACAAGGAGCTGATCCCACTACACTAACGTGACAAGTGGTATTGAAGCTGGTTTGGAGGAAGATTGAAGACTTGGAAGGGAGTTCAAGTTTTGGAGGTGAATGGTCTATACTAGATCACAAAGAAAGCAAATAGCAGAGATGGTGAAGGAACCTCAGGTTGTGATAGGTAAATCTAGCCACAATGCGGGTGAAGCTTTCCTAAACAAGGTATTGGAATGAATCGAGGAATGAGGTTCTAAATTGACTTAATTGAAGGCTGAGAACATGCAGGTTCATAAAGGATATACGAAGCTAAAAGACGAACTTGAAGAACTCAAGGACCGATATGAGTATACAGAATGGAAGTATACACAAATGGAAGAGGAAGTCAAGAAGATTGGTGAAGCAAGAGATCAAGGTTTGGCTAAAATCTTGGATTTGCAGCAAGCTCTTAACGAAGCTCGAGATGAGACCGCGGTTTTGAAGAAGGCTGTGAGGCACAACTTAGGTGGAGGAGTGACTCATGTCAAAGTCAAAGAGCCAGATCCTTATGATGGTACAAGAAGTGTGAAAACTCTCAGAAACTTTCTATGAGACATGGGCCCATTCTTGGAACTCTTGGGATTATCTGATGAGGAAACCAAAGTGAAGGTAGCTGCTCAATTCTTGACGAAGGATGCTAAGATATGGTGGCAAAGGAGGATGGACCAAATTGCCAATGGCAATGCTGGGGACTTAACTTCATGGGATGAAATGAAGAAGGCTTTGCAAACCCACTTCAGTCCACAAGATGAAACATGGGATGCAACGATGAAGATAAAGTATATGAAGCAAATGGGAATTCTACAAGCATATCAATGAGAGTTTGCAAGTGCAGTTTTGGAACTTCTAGACATGGCAGAAAGGGACAAGGTGTTCAACTTCATCATAGGTCTAAGACCTTGGGAGTGGAATGAAGTGAAGAGAAAAAAGATTAAGACACTTGAGGAGGGTTTTGCTACTGTGGATCATTTGGTAGAACACTTTGATGAGGGTTTTGATGAAAAGAAGAAGAAGTATGACAAACTGGAAGAGAAGATTACGAAAGAGGAGACTTCGAGATCGAATGAAAAGTCTAAGACAAAGAAACCCTTGAAGTGTTTGATATGTGAGGAACCACATACAATGAAGAATTTCCCTTCTAGACCAAAGGTGGCTACCATGGCACAGTCCAATATGAAGAAAGAAGAAACTTCTGTAGGGGTTATGCATATATTGGGCATTGCAGTAGCTAAGGAAGCAGTCTCTAAGAGAGATCCTTAGAGGAACAGATTGGAGTATGTTGAAATGAAGGTTGGGAGTGTTGATGTGTTTATTATGGTAGATAGTGGAGCAACTCACAACTTTATGAGTGAGGATATTGCGAGAAGGATTGGGTTGAACTTTGTACCGATGTAGGCACAAATGAAGATAATGAATTCTCCTCTAGATTCTGTGATTGGTGTAGCTGAAAAAGTGGATGTGACACTAGGTGAATGGACAGAGAAAGTCGATTTCACTGTGGTGTGGATAGATGACTATGAAGCTATATTGGGTGTAAAATTCATGAAGGAATACGATGCGACAGTTTTTCCCCATATGCGGAAACTGTACATTTACGACTGATGAGAGAATGTACCCATTGGTGTACCGACCGTGGGAGTAACTAAGGTCGAGCATAAGTTGACAACAATGAGTATGGAGGAGAGAAAGAAAGATGAAGAAATCTATAAGCGTTTCTCTGTTGCAGAGGAAAAACTTATGGAGCAGTCACAGGTTATTAAAGCATTGTCAGATAGCATCTTGGATCTATCTAGGAGGCTGGAGGTTGTGGAGGATGACGATGACTATGATGAAGGGTATGTGAGGCCGAATGTTTAGGTAGAAGATCGGGAGGCATACTTGCAAAGAATGGAAGTGGAGGATATGGATAGGTGGATTGAGTTGATATGTGAGGGAGAGCCTTTAGGATCTGCTTCCTCCTCATCATCCTAGACTATCAGGGAGCATGAGGCTCATTGTTAGCTGCTCATGGCAATGAGTCTCTAAACACTTTGAGCAGGCATCTAGGGGTGAGATGACACAAGTTGATAGACAACATGCAATGGATAGTCATGATGATATATGGGGCATGAGTTCTTATGGAGGTGATGCATGGTTGGATTAGCTACCCAACTAATACCGACATGAGGGGTACTAGCACATGATTCCTTACAGAATAGTGACATATCTATGGCATGAAGTAGGTTAAGTAGCAGACATCTGGACTACCCATATACACAGTTGTGTGGATAGTATCTTGGAAACAGGTGGTTTCTAGGATGGAAGATTGTCGAGGATGACAATGACTTCAGGTGGAGGAGAATGTAAGGCCCACGAACTACAGGAAACTCGGTGAGCGAGCACAAAGGTGACAAGTTGAGGAGCAGCACATGGTGGGGAGGAAACATGTGAAATGAACTAAGTGTTGTGGAAGCGTTTGGTTATATATAGGCTGTGGGTGGTCCCGGCGGGCAGATGGGCAAGCGAGACCAAACGGGGGGAGACACAACGCTTGGGTCGGTTGACAGGTGAGCCAACCCATTCAAGGGATGAAATGAAGATGTTTGAAGGTTGGCCAACATAAGGATGTGGCAGTGCAAATGTTGGGTGAGCCATATATATGGAATGGTTTGGCGTGGAGCTAAGACCATCAATTCATTAAGCAACAAACACATAAGTCTTCAATGTGGAGCAAGGAAGTGCAAAGTGTTGTTGAGCTGAAGTGAAAGGCATAGTGCAAGTGGTTGGTAGGCCGAAGCACTCACTCCAAAAACGAAGGTGTGAGTTGAGGTGCAGGTTGAGGGCACCGCAGAGCGAGCCAGGGTGCATGGGCAGATGCACATGGGATTTTTAAACAGGTCGATTAGAATTTGTTCGGAGAGATGAACAGATGGTCATGCAGAGATGAACGAATGATCGTGCAGGGCTCAACGAACATGAAGTAAATCGTTTGAAGGATCGTTTGGAAGCCGTTCAGAGGTCATTCTGAGGATCATCCAGAGGTCGTGCACAGGTCATGCAGGAGTTCGTTCGGGTGACCATTTGGGAGGTCGTTCGAGAGTGTGCAAGGGCATGGCAGGGCACTAGCCCAAACGATAGGAGTTGGTGAATGGTGGATCATGCGAAGTATTGAACGGGCGCATGCACAGAGAACGACTCGTCGATGGAGACTTGGCGAGTTAGGTGTTCGATGGAGAGAACCCACCAGTGAGTGAGTTGGGTGTTCAATGGAAGTGCCCAATGAGTTAGATGAGCTTAACGGAATGCGTTCAGGTGAACGGGTGGAGGAAAATGAAGAGTTGGGCAAGAGTTGTTTGGGTGACTGTGTGGGCGCACCGACAAGCTGGTTGAACGTGTTGTGCCAATGATTGTAAAAATATTCTAAGTGTAAATCTGGGGTTTCCTCAGGATTGAACTTGTATCTTGATATATTATTATTATGGGTAGGCTCATTATAGGGAGTTGCCCCTCCCAGTTATACTATTGTGCATTTAGGTTAATGCTGATGAATTTTTAATTATTGTGTTATAATGAATGAAAGTACTTGGTAAAAACAAAAAAAAACCTAAGTATAGAAAGTAGGCGTAGTCCACGATCGCAAGTATTGGTGAAAAGAAAGTGGTCGGCAGTGTTGAACCTCCTATAGTACGGTTGGAAGAGTACCACCAGTGTAGTGACGTGGCACCCACGGTTCAGCATGGTGAGAATGATTAAGCTACCTATATTAAGAGGAATAGGAAATGAGGACCCGGATCAGTTCTAATTCGTGGTAAGAGCAGTGTGGGAAGCACAAGGGGTTACAGAAGATAACATTAAGAAGGCTACATTGGTGAGTGTGCTGTAGGATCTCATGTTGACATGGTATATCAAACACTCAAATGATCACCCAAAAGCAGGAATAACAGAGATCCAAAATGTGCTGAACAGAGAATTTAGCCAGTCGAAATCATAGACGCAATCAATCATCAGAATCTAGGTGAGATTCTGTGGGATCTGGATTAGATCTGAAGAGTATGATCCGCGAGGCTAATATGACGCTGATGGATGAGCAGCACTACATGTGGTTTGTGGCATCTTTATACCTTACCTGAGGACGGTGTTGTCATAGCAGAAGCTTTCCACCCAGGAACAAGCATTGGAAATGGAAATGAGGTTGCATGAAACCCTGATACAAGATCTCGGATTGGGAGTCCAACAGATCCACGTGCAATTGTAGAACCTATGCTTGGAGATGAAAATATTGAAGCAGGATAGGGCACCGAAGTCGAAGGTTTGCGAAGAAATGTGGTGTATAAAATGAAAAGGCTAGGGTCATGATAAGGATCATTGTCTGTATTCACGAACTACTTGGCAGGAGGGGGCCCAATGCCATTGAGATTAGAGGCACAAGCAAGGCCAAGTACGGTGCTTTCACTCTGGTGTGCAATCTGTCAGGTGAGGGGAAAGCACATGACAAACAACTGTCATTTGTTGCAGAAGTATACACAGACTCCACAGTAGTTATTTTGTAACTTTTGTAGATCAGTGGGCCACAATGAATGTAATTTTTATAGCTATGAATTAATGATGGAGTGGACCCCAGCATATAGAATGCAGATGAAAACACGAGGCCTCGACCCAACTACATGGATGACACGCACTAGATTTTAGGGCTACAGTCGTGGACGAGGAAGAATGGTGCCAGGAAAGGGCCGAGGACAACTAATTTGTTACAATTACAAAGGAGCAGGGCACTACACTCATGATTGTACCAACCCAACGAGAGTATCATGTTCATACTATGAGCAGTTTGATTATGAAATGACAGATTGTTCAACGCTGATCACACACATGTGCAAGAAAGGGGTACCACAACCAACTTTGACTTAGAATATCTGAATGATGAGGTATAAACCACACAAAGAAGACCCCAACATGAACATGGTTCTCATAAACAGTGCAACCATAAGGGAAGATAAGGGGAAGTAGCTTGAGGAAGATACATGGGTTCATAAGGCTCCTACAAAGGAACCTAAGTTTGACTTGGAACATGCAAGGGAGATGTTTATGGAAGCTAAGCAGAGCTTCATGGAAGCCTCTACTTTAGGTAGTAAGGATCAACCAAAGACAGGGATGGATCCTTCCATGCTAACTACAATTTTAGAGACATGCCTGAAATTTCTACATGATAATAATGTGGTTAAAGGACTACAGGAGTTGATAACTAGGTGCACCGGGGTAGGGGAACCGCGCGTAGTCTAGAAATTGGGAAAGCATGCATTATGCACCGAGAGGGAAATGATATTGGCCATGCAGATTGGCGAATATGAAATGGACCAAGTAATCCTAGACCTAGGGTTTGACATGAATGTGTTACCAAAACAGACATGGGAATGTATTTGCAAGCCCGTGTTACAATGGTCCCCTATTCAATTACGAATGGCGAACCAACAGAAGATTTTGCCCATGGGGAGTGTTGCGGAGGTAAATCCCCTCTGCGGACAGAGGCGATCCCACTAGCCCCACAGGGGTCTAGCAATAATCATACACGCTGCATGCAAGTTCCTAATTGCATAATTTAAAAGTCGATCAGAAAGACCAACCTGGGATCCAATGCTATTTGCTGTGGGAGAAGTGTCGCTCCTGTCCTTTAGCTTTGGTCGGTCACTATCCTTGCGCTCCATGCATGGACACCTGCACAAATGAAGAACAACCCAAAACAAACGTAAAATCCAATATCATACAATTATATATTAGTCAAGTAGGATATAACTCAAATATTACCAGAAGTACATGTGAGTGGAACCATAATAACAGTCGCTCATTATTCAATAGAAAAAAGAGAAGAATTACAACCAATTAAGGCTTGACGCTGCAAATCTTCTCCAACTGGGTCAGCAGTCCAACATGTCTTGCAAAGTCACTTCCTCTCTCAACA
>APFE031371636.1:0-33301 GCA_000404065.3 Pinus taeda | reverse complement strand
GCTGCAAATCTTCTCCAACTGGGTCAGCAGTCCAATATGTCTTTGCAAAGTCACTTCCTCTCTCAACAATCCGGCAGCATAACCTCTCTTTCAGCTCTCACTATCAATTTAGCTTACTCAAAACTTCAACACTCTGACACTATCATAAGCACTTCAAAAACTATCTAGTTCAATGCAGGATGACAGTGATTTATAGCTGGAAGGGGAGAAGGTATTCATCGTATCTGGACACCTACCGAAGATTTGGCATTGTCTCAGAATAGCCTTTGGACTGAGTTTTCATGGATGAAAAAGGCGACACTCGACCGTATCCATGGGATTTTTCCTCAGGGAACTATATGAGTAATGGAGGAAAAAACACTTCAGTGTGCGTTGGCCAAAAATCACGACTAATGTTGTGTGGCGTGGGCTTTGTTCTGTGACAGAGCGTCTATGGGTGCGCCCTCTTTGTAGGAACTGAGCCATTGGCGCGGGTTAGACACTGTGGACCCGCGCTAATGAAAAAAGGGTATTTTCCAAGATTAATCTTCAAAGGGTGTCTTCAGGGATATTGAAGTTCATACTTAGGAGACCTCAATGCAAGTGTTTTCAAGTTGTGTCACTGGTCACAGGTCCGTAAATGTGTCCTCCAATGTGTGATAGCGGGGGTAACAAGGACGGTGACCAACGGTGACAAAATACTGCGTAACAGGGAGGTTGCAAGGGGTAGCAATTGATATCGAAGGTGCGAGCACACAGACAAACTTTGATGTGATAGAGATTGTTGATGACAGAAACCCTTACCCCGTGTTGCTAGGAATTGACTGGGCCACTGATATGAATGGAGTTATCAACCAGAAGAAGAGGAAGATGATATTTGAGAAAAAGTCTCTACGCATAGTAGTTCTGCTAGATCTAGCCAAAGGAGCATGCTACACTGAACCTGTGTGCGACAAGGACAATGACAATGAGCTGGATTGCATTTACCAGATAATGATGCAAGACCAGGATTGGGTGAACCCAACTGATGATGGGAGAATCTCATGGGAGCACGACAGTTCCTGTACTTCGAATTCAGATGAAGAGATAAAATGCTAGAAGAATCGGTTGCACGAAGTGACAACATGAATTGTAACATGATGATTAGATCACTGTGGTGCGTGATGACCAAAGCAAGGGAACTACCAACATATGATGGGGTACCAGGAGTGGATGAATTCTTAGACAAATTTGAAAGTGCAGTACCGAAACAGCAGTAGTACGGTGCGATGGAATGGGTGTTGCGCACAACACCTGCACGATAGTGGAATACACACCAGAAGAATATTGGAAACTAGTACAAATGTAGAAGACAGATGCACTTACGGTTTGGATGTCCCCAGTGTCGAACGTGAGCTAGGAAGCCAAGATGAAGCAGTCTACGCACCCACCTGTGTCGATGGGTGCAATTGTGTGTTGTGCAAGCATGTCCTGGACTAAGGATCCAAAATAAAAAGTCGATGCGACAGCAAGAAACACGACAAATATTCCACGTCAAAGCCTTCACAAGGCTATGGGTAGTCATGAACGAAGTTCTTCTGGCAAGACGAATTGATTGGGACCTACGTGTACCAGCGGTTTGATGGGCCTATAGGACCATGAGAAAAAATTGAAGCACATAAAGGACCCCAACACTGCCAAGAAGAGATGAAACCATGAGAGCAGGAAATAATCCCCAGACCACAACTCTCGTAGTTGGGGCAAGACAGAAGGACCTGGATAAAAGAATTAGGCAGTTACAGGAAGCCATTTGGTGAGGGAGATTGAAACCTCATGAACTTGACGAAGATTTGGCATGGCTGTGGAAGAAAGGTGTGACATTGGATGAAGAAATCAGTTAACTAGACACCAAAGTCGTGAAAGCGAGCTGCAAGAAACTAAGCATGATGGGGCACAGTGTAGTCAGCCCTACTACTACATTAGATGGAGTTGCAACCCTACTAACATGGCCACGACTGCACCTTACTAAACCGAGGAAACTTAGAATGCATTGGTTAGGACCATATGTGGTTAAAGAAGTTACAGATGGGGGCGCGGTCCAGATAGTCAAACTTAATGGAGAACCCTTCCCAAGAAGAGTAAATGGTAGTCACTTGAAGCTCTACACAGGTGGGTCGGCTATTTGACTAACCGACCAAAGTACAGTCTTCATGACCCAATGAACCGGACAGAGTTGCGAGACTATAAACACATTACTAGTAGTCGGCATCAAAGTAGATAATCAAGTCAGACACAGATGATTCAGAGGAAGAGATGGAGCATATCTAGACAATGGCAACATGGGGTGTTGCGGACCTTTTCACAGCACAGGCATAGTTGTACGCAAAGATCACCACACCAGCCGAGTGACTCAGGATGAGTCATGATGATTGTGTTGGGGGACTGTCGGGTAGCAGATACCCCCCATAGCGGATTTTTGGGGCTTGTAACTCAAATGTTGGTCAAATGTAATGTAAGAACTTGCAAAATGCAGGCACAGAGCACGAGAGTCTAGGGTTTTCTGCCCTAAAATATTGTAATTTAATATAGAGTGGGTTGGCCTACCCATGGTCTGTGGACCATGGGAATGTATAAATAGAGATAGGCTCTAAGTGTAGAAGTTAGCCTTTGGTTAGTCTTGAGTTCAAGTGATATGGATTTTTGAATGCGATATTCGCTCTGAGTCTATAAGTCCGAGTCTTGGGTTGTAGGAGTAGGAAGAGGCTCTATAGTTGTGTGCACAGAGGCCTGGTAGAGTCCACAGTTGTGTGCACAAACCCCTGCAGTTTAATGTACAGGGCTAAGTTGGGATTGTAACGGAACATAATTTTAATAAAAGCTAAGTTGATTTGGAACTATTGTGCATTTGTTCATAGATTTGTATGTTTATGCTATTGTTATATTTTTATGCATCTCTTACAGTTTATGATTGCACTCACTAGTTATGACTATTGAAAGATTAATAAGAATACTGGGCCCACAAAATTAACTTAAGATCTATAATAATGATGCAGTAGGGTTAAAGGATCTAGACTATGCCTCTTCATGCTCTTTACAGAGCTACACGAAGGTCAGATAGCTATGCGAAGTAGTTCGAGCGGGCAGGATCGGTTCGTGAACTTCCCATACTTCACCAAGACATCCCTAGGGTATAGAAACCTGGTTCCAACACCCCCCCCCTCATACTACCTTGGGTGAGACCTCAATCTGTACTCCATGGACTATTGCAGAAAGGGTCGGTAGTTTTGGGATTTGTTCAACTAAAACACTTCTGATTTTGGGTCAGGCCCCAACAAGCTAACACTTGAAGCCAACATTCTGTCTATATTTGGATGTCCAACCAAGCTCATTATTGATAATGCAGTAGCTTTTAAATCCAAAATAATGATAGAGTTATGCAATAAGTATCACATCACCCTAGGTCATTCTACATCCTACTACCCCCAAGGAAATGGGTTGGTAGAATCTTCTAACAAAATCCTAGTGAACATTATTAATAAGTTATTGGAAGATAGTAAGAAAACATGGAACAAGAAGTTAGTCAAAGCCTTATGGACTGACAGACTTACTACCAAGAAGTCAAGTAGTACATCTCCATATCAGCTAGTTTATAGCACGGAAGTTGTCTTTCCATCCTCTTTGGGAGTACCAGTGATGAAGATGCTCCAAGAACTGTAATTTGAACCAAATGATATTTAGAGGAGAATTAACCAGACTGTTCATCTCCAGCAAACCAGAGAAGAGGTCTATATTAGATCTCAAGTTGTGCAGGAAAAGATCGGAAAGGTTTTTGATAGAAGGACTAAGTCAGATGATTTCTACTTAGGTGATAAAGTACTCAACTAGGACTCGAGGAGAGAAGATAATGCTAAGCATGGGAAATTTGATTTCCTATGGAATGGCCCCTATATCATTTATGCCTACAGAGGGAACAATGTTTTCTTCCTTAAAGGACTAGATGGTACTGAAGAAGGAGGAGGACTAGTGAATCATCGAATGCTCAAACATTACATAGAACCTAGTTACTAATTGTTGTTTCCCATGTGAGTATATTTCAATTTTGAAAAAGTATAGTTTGGATTGGATGGTAAACCTTTCGAGTTGAAGCCCGAAGAGAAGGTCCTAAGCTTCTAAGGATTTATTACCGTAAGTATGAATAAATCAGGTTGAAAGGTGACAAATCACAAGGTAACTAAAGTCAAAATTCCAAGGCGACTGATCTCAAATTTCTTGACATTTCACAAGGAAATGCCATCCCCAAGTGGAGCCACTGTTAGGTTCCTATACCAAGAGGAGTCATAATTTTGAATGGCTAAGGTTAAGCCTTGTAATATGTACATACCTTTGCTTTCTACAAATGTTTTCCATATTGAAAAAAATAAAAAAATGAAAAGAGGTTAGTCCTAAAAGAAAAATAAAAGGACAAAAAGAATAAGAAAAAGGTCCAAAAAAGTGAAAAATATGAACCCCAAAAAACAAATGACCATGAAAGTGTGCAAGTCAAAATGCCACTACTATTTACTTTTATGCATAATAATCATTGTGTGTAGTTTTTTTATTTATGTCACAATCCATGGTAATCAAACTACTTAATCTTGATTATGTCATGCTTTAAATTTCATGTTGATAGTTAGAGAATAAAATCTAACTAAACAGTGTAACCTTGGCAGATAATTAGATAGGTAGAGTAAATAAAAGAAGCTCAACTGTTTAATCTTAGCCCTTGGATGTAATAAGGTTAGATTTAGTTGGTTTACTATTGTAAAGAAAAAGAAAAATATTTGATAAGGGTTTGCTAGCACATGCACCCTAATAAAGTGAAGAAAAAATGGTAGGAGGAGTAGATGGGTAAGTAGAAGAAAGGTCGCAAAAGCATGATGATTTTTTAGACAAAAGTACATTTATCATCTTTCATCATAGGTTTCAAATGTAAATGGGCAATTAAGCATGCAAATGGATTTCAAAGTCAATTAATTAACTTTCGTCATTCATCTCACCTTTTACTTAACTAATTTTCCATAATAAAGTTCAAAGTGCTCAAAAAATCTTTAAGTCGAAGAGGCTCAAAGCATTTCTCTGACTTTTGGAGGGACTGGACCCTCGGCTCAATGACTTATGGATACCAAGTACCAAACTCCCCTCATAGAACTTCATCTCCCTTCATTCCCCCTCATTTCCTTAATAAAATCCCTTTTCCTAAGGTTAAAACACTATTGGCCTAGGGAAAGTAATCACCCCCATGTAAAACCCCATTTTCCTAAAAAACCCACAAAAACACTTTAGCCTAAGTGATAGTGCATATATACAGAAAGCAAACAAATCATAGAAAAAAGGCATTATCCTTAGCACAATTCATTTCCACCATTTTCATATTAACTTCTGACTTGTATATGTTAATTCCCAAAAACCCACTATCTCGTAAATATTTAAACTCCTCTATATAAATAACTGCACCCGTTAGTTTAGTTATAAACTATATTAGTACCCCTTATCCCTCAAAAAATATTAAAAATATTTCTTGCAGTCATTAATCCCACCTTCAAATCCATCATTAACCTCGATGCCGCCGCACTTAAGCACCTGCAGGGCCCCTCATTAACCTCCACGCACAATCACACCCCGACCACCTTCTGATCTGAAGGCCCGGATCCAATGCCCCAAAAACCATTTTAGGTGGGACCATTTGCGAAACGATACATGCCCAAAAACCACATGCAGTGCAAAATTACCACTTACTACCTCCCCGCTACATGAAAAATTAGTCACTATTCACCCATACCTGCCAAATAACAGTTTTTCCGTATAAAATCCAAAAAACCCCAAAAATGTCTTTTTCACCCAATTTTTGCCTACAAGCTTTTGTACACGTGTACGTCACCTGCAAAACATCAAAGTTGTCAACTCATGTGCAAATTTCACTCCAAAGAGTGCCACAAATCACCTAGTTAACCGTGTGGCTTCCACAAGCATCATTCGATTAGTTGCATCTACCAGTTACCCTGCTCAGTGTCAATTTGCCTCAGTTTCAGGTATTTAAACCTGAATTCACCAAGTGCCCTTTCAATTTCAAGTTATGCTAGTCATTAAGTATTTTATTAAACTGAAAACTTAGTTAAAATTACTCCAATAGACTCCATATTGCACCTTGCTGGATACCCAAACATTGAAACTTCCAAACTACCTCTGAAAACACCAATTCAACCTTGAGCAAGCCTAATTCAAATCCACAAGAACCAAATAATGGCTTCCCCTACTAAATTGAATGTGAGGCCCGTCTCCATGCCCCATTTGGACTTGGATCACCTTCCTTTAGCTGATAGAGATTTCCAGATAAAAGATACCTCTATCATAGAGCTGTTTCTCAAGGTACATGGCCAAAGTAGAGACAGGTTCTTGAACCATGCTAATGAGATTGGCCTCTGGGAGTCAAATTTGCCTAGGTATCAATTGCCCCAAGTCCACATTTTCCCTAAAATTGTGCATATGGCCATGCCAACTATGTCCCCAGTCAAAGAGTAGTCATGTCCCCTAACTAAGGCATACTTTTCACTATCACTACTGAATTTATAGATGAGATGCTACAATTCTAGCCTGGAAAAAACTTGACTCCCCTCTCAATTGGAGACCTGTTGGACTTATATCCCAAATTTGTTTCTGAAAGATTGGCCCAATTGATCTAGACCTTCATCATAAAAGAGAAGTATACCCCCAAACACCCCCTTCCATATGTAGCAACTATATTTTCTCCTTGGAGCAGAAATATTGTATCTATGATATCTTGTGTTTTGGGTTACGCCACAAGTGAGTACATTCATGAAATCATCCTAGATTTCATGTCCATCTATACTGCAGGACAGCCTCCTGCAACCATTTATGACTTTGCCACATTCATAGCTAATAGAATTTGTTGAACATTTAATCCTCTATGGGTTAGCGTGGAAGCTGAACAGCCAAAGGGAAGTCCAAGAGACCTTGGGATGTGGAACCTAATGGTCACACCATGTACTATAAATGTATATCCTTTGTTAATAATAAACATACTCTCATGTTTATATTTCATATTCTGTTGCTGCCATGTGTGTGTTTAACATGGTATCAAAGTAGGCAATCTCCTGCCCTACTCAAGTGTGAGCCACTTGTTTTTCTGTGGCCTTTATGTGCATGTCAATCCTGCACCTCTATCCATAATCCTAAAATAGTAAAATTGGTGTCCTAGGTCTAAAAATTCAAATGTTTTATATCAGCGTACATTACGAGAGAAACCTCCTTCACTGAGCGTTATTTGTGCCATTTCTTTCATTTCCATCCCGATAAATTTTCT
The DNA here is from genome assembly GCA_000404065.3 of Pinus taeda. Taxonomy (NCBI): domain Eukaryota; kingdom Viridiplantae; phylum Streptophyta; class Pinopsida; order Pinales; family Pinaceae; genus Pinus; species Pinus taeda. The sequence goes on along the minus strand of APFE031371636.1, from coordinate 25,983 downwards.
CCATTCTGGCAGCACTGTCCTGTCTAAAGAATATGCTTCTAACTGTTAACCAACACTTGACTTTGAGCCTTGAAAACCTACGTCACATGGTGGTATCCGAGGGAAAAATTAAACATTTGTTGAAGTACTTGGACTTCTCTCCTCCTTGTGCATTCTAACAGAGGCAATGTTCCTCAGTTCTGCCATTCCCCTATACTACGCAGACCTATTCTTATGACTGTAGGGAGGAATATTTCTTGCTCTATTCTTGATGAATAATGGAGCGTTCTTATCATTTATATGACAGATTCCCAAAATACATTATCTGTTTCACTGCGCACATGTCCGTTTCAAAATTAACACTTTGCATGTGGTTGGACTGTTCAGGTAGCCCATTCACCTCCTCCCACGTTGCGTTATTCACCTCAGCCCATTGCACCTACATCTCGGGGTAACTCATTTCATCTGCAATGAGATCTATTCATTATTCAGGATCCCTCAATAAGTGTTTCCATCTCTAAAGAAGTTTATTATGCACTCATACATCAACCTTGTACTCATCTCAAATGTCGGGGGGATTGGATATGTCCAGGAAGTTTCTATAAAAAAACTCAAAAACCAGTTGGCAGCCGATGTAACGCAATCGGGGACAGAACCTAAGACTTGATACAAAAAATTTTGTTATTGAAAAGTTCAAATTTTCATGTGGTGATATAGTGGAATCAGATCGAACAGGAATAGTTGGATTTCTAGGCACTGACAAAAATGTCTCTATTTATTAGTAAGAGCATTTAGGAACTGACTATTAGCTAGAAACCAATTTTTGTGGAATCCATAGCGAAATAGAGGTGTATGAGTGTACGGGGTGTGGGATAAATACAATTAATTGATAGAATCCTATGGGTAGGTATACAACATGGTCATTGAATCCTTTTAGTTCTTATGTGTGTGAAAGCAATTACTTGAATGGCCAAAGCCTGTCCTTCAAGGTCGCCACCAGTGATAGGCAGAGAATTGTTTCATATAACACTGCTCCTTCTAAATGAAAATTCCATCAGACATTTCAGGGAAGCAAATTCTAAGGAAATCCAACTCCGAATGAATGCGTATAACCATTGATCAATAATTATGGATCATGTGGTGACTGGAGTACACCCTCTCTCAGTTGTTAGAATTGTTATGTGATTATTGAATTGTAAGTCTATATATCAATAGATTGAGATCAACATTGCCGAGTCTCTAATTGGGACTTTGCCACTAAATTTAACATACTTTTGATTATTGAATCATGAGTCTATATATCAATAGACCGAGATCAATTTTTTCGAGTCTCTTCTGAGATGTAAGAATGCAAATCAATGAACGCCTACGAAGGAAGCTATGAAAATCGACTGATGGATCCAGACAGGTTTTCATAGTCGGTGATTGTGTCTATCTTCGACCCCAACAGATTTCAAGGCCAAATGCAAAGATACTCGTGCTTTTGACTCCCTAGACATCGTATTGATCTCAGAGTCTTTGGAGGCAGATCATAATCTTTTGAACACACACGATAATGGTCCAATTATCTGCAGAATCGAAAGAGGAAATGTTGGAAGTGTTGTTTGGCTGAAAAATATCAATAAATGATATGTTAGGCTGGTATTGACTCAATAAAGGAAAACGGAGATTCTAAGATCCATAGACCAAGTGGGAGCTCTTGTTGTTACTTGAGTGAAATTTATTTAAACACGCCAGTTAGTCTGGATATGAGGAACATATCTCCTCTCATCAATGCATTTTAACATTCAACAAGCTGAGATGCAGTTTAAGATTGTATAAAGATGCAAGCGAAAGGCATTTATTCATAAGCTTTCAAAATTAGTGATTCAAGTGCCCCAGACTCATAGAAGGCACTTTTCTCGAATGTTCATTTTAAATCAAAGTTTTGTTTGCTGGACAGATTCACGCGTCCGTTGAATCGAACTGCATGGAGGCTCTAGGATTCAAGTGCCCTGGACTTGAAGAAGAATAATGATAATAAATGGCATAGGGGAGGGTTTTATAATGGAAGATTTATAGTCCATATTCATCCTTGCATTTTGGCAGAGATATATTGGTTTGTGTTCTTAATCTATGGGAATGTATTTGTTGTATGTACATTGAACATTGAATGTACGCTGAAGCTGACTTGTGACAAAAGAGTTTGTGTGAAGAGAATATATTCCTCCTATATGTTGTATTATATGATTGGATAGCATGAATATATAGTAGTTCATGCGCTGATTATATGGTTCATGTGTCTCCACTCTTTACATGTTCATTTAAGGTGCATTAAAGGCTATACGTTGAAATCATGTCTTTTGGATTGGTATAGTATCGTTATTGAATTGTGTTGATGGTTGGGTCTACGTTGAGCCTTTGAAGCTGATGTTGGTTATACATGCACCTTGGAATGATGGGTCTCTAGTGTTTAACATGTTTATGGAGATATATTAGAATTTTTTTGCAAGCATTGTGATTATTTAGGGTACATTTTCACCTCAACTCATACTAAAGAAAGTTTCTAGTGGTGCATTTCTAGGCCTTTATTTCTTGTTGAGAAAAATGGTTACAATTACTGAAGTATTAGAGTTCATGAAAACTCTTATACAATCTACTATTGATGATACATTCCAAATCAGCAAAGGCTCTCTCTCACAAATTCAGACATGTCTACAATATGCACAAGAACAAATTGAATTTTTGTAGCTTGAATCTCAACTACACCAGGAAGAATTACAACAATGGATTCATCATTTTGAACTTGTTTCTATTCATAAGATTGAAATAGACTCCCATAAACAATAAGACAATAATGTTATAGTTCATTCAGATTTAGTACCCAATAAAGCAGCAAGGTTATATGCAGATGCAGAAGTTCAGCTCGCACTCCCCAAGCCCATCATCAAACCTTGGGAAGAGCTTGTCCACAACAAGCACAAAACTGGTCTGGGATATGAAAAGGGTGTGTCCTTTCATATTCCAAACTACCCAAATCCCATCCAATTTCAAAGTGTTGGATTTCTTCAGCACAGTTCATCTTCACCTGCTTCTCATGATAGTTCACCTTCCGTTGTTACAGATTCGGGTTCTCTTCCACAGCAGCCACAACAAACTGTGAAATGCCAACATTGTGACCAAGTTGGCCATCTGAAAGATCATTATTTTGATCTTCATCCATGTAATCATTGTCATAAAACCAACCATTCTTCAAATAGATGCTTCAAAAACAAGTCTCCTGCAAGAACAAAGATTCATCTTGGATGGATAGCTTCTTGGCAATGGGCATCAACAGCCAAGAAGATATTTTAGTCACATGTCAGAACTTGTTCAAGAGTATTGAATAGCCTTGCAGTTGAGTTTTCTCCATCATCTCACCTTGTATCTGACAGGGGGGGAAATTATGGTCATCTACAAGCTTCAAAGCCACATCAAGTGAGCCTGAGCCATAACCTGCCACACTAGTTTTAGAGTTGTAGCCAGAGACAAATATGCCCCTGAGAATGCCTTCAGTTGGTAATTTGGGACACTTCCTCTAGCAAAAGACTTCATCTTCTTGCCAGTTTTGGAAGAGTTCCAGGAATTGCACTAAGCATTCCAGAGTTGTTGGTCATCCTTAAACCATCCCAGGTTGAGACTTCCCTTTTGAGGTTGAAGTTCTCTCTTTTATGTGGGGTGAGACCTCCCTTTCATGGTTGAAGGTTTCCCTCTTCAAAAGATTAGGATCACTTCCTCTTGTTGAAGACTTGAGCTTCATGCTAGACTTGGAAAAGTTCTAGGAACTGCACTAAGTGTTTTAGTGTTGGTGGTCATCCTTAAACCACCACCCCTTATACCAACATTTTAGAGAGCACATTCAGCCTAGTGCTGCCATGCCTTTTTGCACATTTTGTATTACAACTCTCTTCTTGGACTCATACATAACCCTTCAGATTAAGGAGGGGAGTTTTGGACACCTAATCCTCTATGGGTTAGTGTGGAAGTTGAACAACCAAAAGGAAGTCCAATATACCTTGGGATGTGGAACCCAACGGTCACACCATGTACTATAAATGTATATCATTTGTTAATAATAAACGTACTCTCATGTTTTATCTTTCATATTCTGTTGTTGCCATGTGTGTGTTTAACAAAATGCATGAGAAGTTTACAAGAATGGGAAATGAAAGGGTTTTTAAGTAATCCTTGGTATTATATCACATGTTCCTTTACTTCCAAGCAGATAAATTCCCACTTACCTTGCAAAAGTTGGACACCAAGGGCCAACTAGGATCAGTCATCTTCTGGACCCCATTGATTCATCAATATTCCTCCCCCTACTCCAATGAATTCATAGATTCCTTTTTCCATCCTGTGATGACCATGCTCACCGAAACCCCTCAACCAAGAATCAGTCCTAAGACCAGGGGATTCCTTCATCTAAACATCAATAATTAGGTGGGAGATTGGTACTTATACCAAAACCACACTGAAATCAGGATTTATGGGTGTCAGCTTGCCCCATACAAACTACCTAAATACCTCCCAATGAGGTTGTTTGCCCTGGAGTACTACAAGCAAATAATCAATTCAAATATGGTAAACTTTTTCAAACCCAAAAATAAAGCCCAGATCAAGATCAAAGACCAATTGGGTCCTTTTATTTGTAATAGCATAGAGGCTGGAAAGGATGCAGACTTGATCCTTCAGAGACTAAAATTAAAACAAAGCTTCATATGTAGATATGATCCCTTGGATTTCATCTGCAAAAGAAGACGAAAAAACATGATGGATTCCTATATCCATCACTGTATCCCTAAGATAGAAAAGTATGCCAACCAATTGCAATGGTTGGAAAACACTTTAGAAGACAAGGACAATACTGAAGTTGTTGTGGAAAACACATTATTTGATCTAGAAAAGCAACTTGATGACAATACATTTCTGCAGGTACCACCTCAAAAAGGGACAATGAGCACTCCCCCTATCATGGAGACTCCTCTAAATGAGGAGAAAAATCCCAAAAGAGGCGGGGGGGAAGGACACCAGCCTTCAATATTCAATATGAAAGAGGCAAAAGCAAGAGGCCTAGATTTGATCCTGTGTCAGAACAGGAAGACAACGATGGCTCAGTTGAAATAACTGATTCTGAGCTAGAAAGGAGTAAAGGTACTGCTCCTTAAGAGGAAATACAGCCCCCATCATCCTGAGGAACCCAAATGATATAGATACAAGTGAGTGTAGAGGCCTCATCTTTCAGCAGGCCAGTAGACCAGGATAAAAGTATCAAGGATAGGTTCAAAGAAATAAAAATGAGGAATGAAAGGTGGAAAAATGAGACATATGCTTAGCTTTTCAAACTTTCTACTCCAAGTCAGAATAGATTGATGTCAGCCTTTGACATCAAGGAGGGGATGATGAAGGTGTCCTTCATTCAACAAACTGTGCAGTAACCAAAGGCACCCACTAACTATAAGAAAGTTTATTTTGAGGTGTTGGATAGGGATATTCACCCTATGGACCAAATAGAGTTTCACAAGTAGGCTGGAGAAATGATATACTCCACCCTGACAGGGATGTCCATAGCTATTCATCAACTACAAAGTTCCCTGAACAACATCTTAACTTAGTATCAGCTTGAACAGGCTTCATCACAAGACAAGGATAATAGAATCAAGTCTTTGTAAGACTTGATCATAGAGATGGGAGATGATCCCAAAGATATCAAAGCAACAGAGGAATTAATAAAACAAAAGAACAAGGACATTGCTTCACTAAAGAAACAGCTAAAGGTACCCTCCTTGCATCATCCATAAACATAGGAGTTGTTACAGTCTCAAACTCAGCATGAGGACTCAATGGATTTAGTCCTCAAGCTAAATGATCAATTGAGGAGCACGGAGAAGGAATTGGATGCCTTAATCCATTTGAAGCAAGTTGAAGTGGGAACCACACTAGAAATTGTAATCCCTACAATGACTACTATAGTACCATCTACATTGGCAGCCACATTGGCTCCAAAAACTCCTATAGTCATTGCCTCGCCCATCACCACTGCAAAATCTACATCAGCAGCTTCTATGACAGTAGCAAGTACAACAATAGATGAACCATCCAATCTTGTTAATGCCATGGAAGAAATGTCTATTTATATAAACGAGATAAACAAGCTAAAGGAACAGGTGGCAAGCTTAGAAATAGACTATAAGCTTGCCAAGATTATGCAGAAAGAGGATGAACAGAAGGCTGCCAAGATAAAGGAAAAGCTCAAGTCAATGGAAAGAGACTTGACATTAAAGGAGCCTCTTGGAGAAGCCAAGGAAAAACTATGGGCCAATATCATTGACTCAGTCAATGATATTTGGCCATTCATACAGGTTATCTTCAAGCAGATTGATCTGGTAGCTTTAATAACAGAGGCTATTGAGAAAGTAAAGATAGAATTAGGCAACAGGCCTAGAGAGGCTACCAGTGTCATCCAGTTCTTAAATTCAAATAACAAGTACCAATTACAAAAACTGGAAATTGAAGACATGATTGCTACTATTCTGGAGGTAAAGAAAGTCCTCACCAAGAGGGACCTTACGCATAAGTTTGATAGGTTCATGGCTAAGTTTGATAAGCTAAAGGAAAAGGGATTGCCTAATCCCTTGTTCATTCATGATAAACTTATGGAACAAGGAGATTACGATGAAAAACTTAGGGATGTAGCAAGACAGCAAGTGGCTACTTCACAGGTTTCAGGAGTACCAACAGGAAAGATATTGTACAGTGCATTTGAAAATCTATTTTACCTCCAACATGAGGTAAAACATATGTTTGTAAATAAGCCTTCATTTTCAAAATACACTAAGGCAGATGAAACTTACCAAAGAATGTTAAGTATCCAGTTACCAACAGCTCAAGAATGGGAAAAATTGACTGACTTACTATATCAAAACACAGTTAAAGGTCAAACAGATAGTACATAAGGTAAAATAGCATAAAAGTCAAAAGGTAACAGGATCAAAGAGTATCCGTGTCAAAGAGTATCAGTATAGAAGACAGCAGTCTTTTGCCATCACAGAGCATTAGCAGCCATAAACTTCCAGCTAACCACAATAAAAGGTATAGCAAGAAGACAGTTCAATAGCTGTCACTATCTTCCTGCGAGAAGATATTTTGAATTTCCTAGATTAATTCCCAAGTTAGTTTGGGATATTTTGTATAAATACTTCATAAATCGAAGTATGTGTGGTGGATTCTTGTACTTTCAATAGAATTTTTGTTCAAAGGACTGTAAAGCTTTGTATCATTGATTGGGCCAGCATGCTAGGTTGATGAATAAAGATCAGACATTTCAAGGGATTCATGTGTAGAGTGGAGCATAAATGAGTAATATTCTTGTGTTGTTTTATTTATCTTTCAGTTGTTTCATGATCTTAAATGTTTCATAAGTCTAAATGTTGTAACTCTGAATAATATTTCTAAATTTGTTTAACTACACTTTGTCTTACTGTTATACATTCTTAATTTTTTCTCTTAAACTATCTTAGCTAGGGAATTCTTAACTGCTCCTTAGCTTTTGTAGTTTCTCCTCTAGTCTATAGTAAAGGGTTCTTGATTGCCCTTTACTCGTGATTCATTGTTGTTCCCCCATATTAGCCTTGGTCTGAGGATTCTTGATTTCCCTCTCACCTCCGTTAAGACTCATTCCACCATTTAGTCCAAGGATTTGTACTTCACTCTGCTATCTTGCCCCTTGAACACTCCCTTTAGTGAGTTAATTCTCGCTTTGCTGCCCATTTTTTGACTCCATTGTCCAATGGCCTAAAAGCATCAACCTATCTGCCTGTTCTAAGGATTCCACCACCAAATCTTCATACAAATCAAACCCCCCCAAACTCCATAACTAGCCTAATATCTAAGCAAACATAGCTAAATTATATAGAGAGAGCCCTCTTTGAGCCACAGGTTGGCTAGAGCCTATGCTTAAAAGTTGGTTTGTGGTTACCTCGAAGCCTTCCTTACTTTTAAACTTCTAAGGAAAAGTTTTGAGTGATAACAACTTAGAAGAATTACTCCACTATAGAGCGCGAAGGGTTTTCAATGGTCTACGTACTACAGAAGTTTAGGCATTATTTGTTGGTTGGACACTTTAAAATGTATACAGATGACTCCATGTTGAAGTACCTGGTCAATAAGCCTATGTTGGGGGTGAAGATGTGCCGATGGTTACTATTGTTCCCGGAGTATGACTTTGAAGTGATTGTGAAGCTTGGAAGATTGAATGTAGGTCCAAACCATTTGTCACAGATTGAAACAGGTGAAGAACCAAGTAGTTTGGAGGAAGGACTGCCAAATGTGCAGTTCTTTGCAGTGCGCGTTACAGATGATCATTCTGCTAATATCGTTCAATTTTTAACAACGGGAACATATCTGGAAGGTTATTCCACTCAACAAAAGAAGGATTTAGTAGTTCTCGCTATGGATTTTTTCAGTGATTTTAGGTCATTTGTACAAGATGGGATGGATGAGATACTGTGAAGGTATGCTCTGGAGTTTGAACGTGATAGTATCCTAGCTTAAGCCTATTGAGGAGTGGTAGGAGGTCATTATGCAGGAAAAGCGAATGCGTAGAAGATTTTGCATGTTGGGCTATGGTGGCCAATATTACACAAGGATTCTAAGGTGTATTGCATGGCATACGATGCTTACTAAAGGGCAGGGAAGCCTTCACAAAGGGATGAATTACCTTTACATCCTCAAGTCTCGTTGCAGGTATTTGACAAATCGTCCATTGATTTTATAGGTCTAATGCAACCACTAGGAAAGAAGACAGGCGCATGGTATATCATTATTGCAACTGAGTATTTAACCAGGTGGGCGGAAGTGCAGCCAGTGAAGGATTGTCTAGCAGTCACTATTGTGAAGCTTTTGTTCAAATATGTCTTAACAAGGTTTGGATTCCCTACAATTTTATGAGTGATAGGGGTACGCATTTTTTTAATGAAATGATTAGCGTGATGCTTGAATAATTTATGGCATATCATTAGAAGAGCACACCCTATCACCCACAAGCGAATGGAATGCTGGAAGCTTTTAATAAAATTTTGGAGCATGCATTGACAAAGTTCTACAATGCATAGAGGAATGATTGGGACATGTGCGTACCTATTGTTTTATAGTCTTATAGGATGCCCTGCAAGAAATTGACAGGCCAAATGCCATTTATACTGGTCTATGGGATTGAAGCAGTAATGCCTATGGAGTATATTGTCCCAAGTTTATGTGTTGCATCATTGACATGGATGGAGGATCAGAAGATCTTGGAGGAACAACTCATGCAAATCATGGAGTAAGAAGAAGACTGCTTTCTTGAAGGATTTCACCAGCAAGTGCAAAAGGAACACGAGAAGGCATGGCGTGATCGGCATATTAAGCTGGACACATTTAAGGTAGATGATTTAGTGTTATTATATGATAGCAATTTCACAAAATTCCTAGGAATGTTTCCAATGCACTAGTTGGGGCCCTACATTATTAAGAAGATCATGGATGGTGTCGCAGTTTAGCTCCTGAAGCTGAATGGGGAACCATTCCCTGTAAAAGTGAATGGAAGTAGGTTGAAGTTGTATACAAGGGATCCTGCCCTTGCGCAATGACTATATGGAGGTAGGATAGTCTTATTAATCTAGGAAATTCCAAGGGATTACGAGACTATAAACTATTGCCCAACTAAGTGAAGAATGTGGTAGGAAGGTTGCATGATGGACGACAGAAGTGCGATAGGTGAAGTTGCGCTCGATGAGCTGCACCATGGAGGATCGTGTCGCGCAGATGGGTCCAAAAGTAGCCGTTGGAGTTACTATTCATGATTTGGTCACCAAAAATTAGTTAAGAGAAATAGGTAGTAACTATTTATAGTGAATATCTTTGGAGATATGCTGCCAAACATGCATTTATGATCTAGGTCTGGAGGGAACTATCGGATTTGAATTCAAAACCTTCTATAAATTGAGCATGTTGGTCTGCTAAAGAACATTTTACATTCTAATAGTTGTCTGGGCACTTTTTTGTTTGAAGCTTATGAGTCGTCAATTCTAGGAGGAGTTTGTGACATGCCCCTCATTCGCAATGTTTCCGTAGAAGCTCGAGAGTTGTTCATAGAAGGAATGACTGCTACCAACCCTACAAAAGCCGTAAGTTTTTAAGTTGTTATTTCTAATGTACTGGGCCCTGAGACCTAAAGTATGGAAGCTACAACCCATGTGCCTATGGCACCAAGGTCCCCTAGGTAAAAGCAATCTGCTGCCAAAGAAAAATACAAAAAGTCGATGTTGATGAGATAGTCACCAAGGAAGAACCTAGAGGTATGACAAACGGAGAAAAAAGATAAATATCCAAAGAAAGTGGTCAATTTGGAGGAGGAAGAATACCAAGGTGTAGAGAAATTGGATACCAAAGAAGTTGAACCTATCTCACAACTCCTCATGTATATCCCTCCACGGAAGAGAAAAACCAAAGTTACCAAGGACCCAGATTCAGAGAAAGTTATGGTTTCGACACCGCTGTTGCCTGAACATGTGGAATTTGAAGGCATAACACTAGCGTGCATTCCAGTGATAAAAATGGAGGATTGGGACCTTGTGGACCACAAGAGGTTCCCACATTTGGCAACTAGCAAGTATATGACAAAGATAGACTATGAAGAGAATGGGGTTACGTGGTTGGAACCCATGAAGTGGGTCAAAGATGTTGAGTAGGCGACGTTGTTGCACATGCTCTATGTGTCGCATTATCATAGGTGAACTATCAACATGGTGTGTGTGTGTGCCAGCTCCTTGAACTGGTGCATGATGGGTGCCTATGGCTTGGCGATCCCATCTCGATTATAGATGTTAATTCATCAAATCACAAAGAAACCCTACAAAGGGGTAAATCTTGCCAAGGAGTTTGGAGGGAAAAGTGGAGAGAAAGAGTTAGCAGACAAGATGAAGGTTGAATATGGGCTCATTAAGATGTCGTGTGGCAATTCTATCCACTATATTCAGGACTGAGCGATGTAGTTCACCACCTAGATTCTTACAAGAAAAATTATGAGGAAATGTCGCGTGGACAAAGTTACGACATCATTGGTTTCACTAGCTTCCCAATGCGTGAAGGAAGTTCAATACAATTGGGTAAAGTATCTATGCAAGGAGTTCCTCGTGAACTAATGTGAAGATCAAGAATAGAGAAAGCCCCTCCACTATGTGTGGTTGTTACTGTCTCTTGCTTTAGTTGCTTGGAGATTACCGAAGGACAGTCACTTTCCTCTACAAACGGAAGATTTACCCGAGGCAGTGAGGTTTGCTTCCCTATGGGTAAAAAAGGACCAGAAAGGATGAAGGAGTCAAAAAGTTTCTAGATCTTGATGGAGATGGACCTGCGAATGGTTATCAGTTAGAGGCCAAGGTTGTCCCCAACATGGTTCACACAATTGATGACCTTCACAGAGTTCAAGGCCGATTTCCACAATGTTTCAATCAGGGTGTGAAAGGACCCAAAGCACTTATGGCACAAGCTTCCATGTTTGGTATCTGAGACGGACATGTAGGAGATCGTGGGGAGTTGGCCAACAAAGTGGCACCAACCCACGGAACCTGGTGTGGGTATAAGTAAAGGTGCAGAAAGTTCTGTTGTGCACTCGACCATTACGCAGAAGAGAAAAGAGGTAGCTCAGAAGGCAACGTGAGCTCTTGCTAAGTAGAAGAAGAAGGAATTTGCTGCTAAGGTAGTTGTGGAGCAGGAACGTGTTGAGAAAGAGTGCACTGCAAAAGCACAGGTTGAGAAAGAATACCCATACACAAAGGAAGTCGAAGGATCAGCTTCGCAACACATAGATGAGCAGGAACTTTCAGGATAGGAAGGAGGTGGTGGAGAGGAGTAGAGAACTCCATTCATCTTCAAGAGGCAAGGAAAGGAGCAGAGCATTGGGCAGCAAAAGAAATCATAAGTTAGATAAGTAGACACACATTGAACTGATGATCCTTACAAAAGGGGATCTCAATGAGATTAGTGATACGGTCTGTGCTACCACAACAGAGTTGTTGCAGTTGTTTGAGAAACAATATATTCATACACTAGGGAGTGTCTAAAAGGATCTATGGGAGTTGTAGATCTAGACTAGCCGAATTCAAGTGAGCAGGGTATAGGCAAGCCTGACGCTAGGAAGCAAAACATTAGCTAATTGGCATGGACTCTGGATCTCAAAGTGATACCTTTACCAAGGGGTATGTTCACGTAGAGTCAGAGGATGACCACGTTGTGCTAGGCACCATGAAGGATACGGGAGTCAACTTGGTCGTATTGCCACTTCTGACCCTCCATGCATTGCATCAGGGGGTTTCAGATGAGTTAAGGATCAGAGAGCAGTGCACCCTTACTGTCATGAGTGATTTTATGGTCAATAATGAGTTGATGTTCATGGAGAAATCTCAAGCATTGAAGGAATAGGAGGAGTTGTAGACACAAAGTCAGATCCTAGAGACAACAATAGAGCAGGCCTACAAATCAGTTTCGGAATTGAACATCCTAGAGGATGCCGCAACTATAGAAAAAGTGAGGAAATTGGTTTTTCCAGTCCGTGCTTCAAAATATGAGATCGACAGGGTTACTTTTGACTTTCAAATGAAGATATCAAAGTTGCAGCTAAAATTGTAGCCAACTACTCCGCCAGAGTTTCGGGAGCAACGCGGAGTAGTGATCAAAGAGAATATAAACACATTGGATATCGTCATCATAGAATATGCAATGATGTTTGACCAAGCCATGGAGTTATGGACGAACTTGCAGGAGGACTTGAACTTGCATAAGATGAACACAGATGTCAGGGAAACACAAGGCTAGTATGATGAAGTCCGAGTGACTATGCGCACTTTGGTGCCAGTGCAACGCCTTGCGAAGTTACAGGAAGGTAAGCAATTGCAAGCACAGGCAAAAGAATTACAGAAGAATGAGGCCCTTCTAAAGGTTAGATTATAGTTGTGGATAGAGGAAGCATTCCAGCTTACTCTATCGCTCCAAGAAAATCTAAAGGTGTTGTAGTAGACACAAAGGACAATGCACCTAGCAGTGGAAGTCCCGACAATGGAGAAGTTAGTAGAAGAAGTGCAGTAGGCTGCAGCGGAGAGCGCTGATGAAGTTGCAGTTTTACATATTAAGCTAGGTGGTCTCCGAAGCAAGATCGATGTGCCAACAGAGTGACTCGAGGGCGAGTCACGACATTTGTGCTGGGGGGTCTATTGGGATAAGGTCCCTAGGGTTAGTTTTGGGGTTAGTTAACCCAAATTTTGTATAAGCTTTTGTAACATATGTAAAGACTCCACAAAATATCGATGTGGAGTGCATAGGTAGATAGGAGTCAAATGTGTTTTATCCCCTTGTTTGGGTAAGTAAATAGGTTGGTTTTGAGACCCACCCATGGTCTATGAACCATGTTATTGTATTGGAAATTCTATATACAGTTGAGTCATACTGAGTCTAGAGGAAGTAATTGATAACTTGAAGTCAAGATAGAGATTGTTTTGGGTGAATGCTAAGGCAGGGAGGCTTTTCTTCCTATACTTAGGCAAAAGGGGAAGGCTCCTATAGCTAAGTCAACAGGAGGGCTTGGTAAGTCCACAAGTGAGTGTGCAGACCCCTATAGTTGAGTGCGCAGGGTGAAAGAGTCCATAATGTAAACATTGAAGATGAATAAAGGTTGATTTTGAAGAATTATATTGCAATTTGAGTATTACTGTTGATTATGTTTACCTTGTGATCTATCACTTTATATTATGTTTAATATGGAATAATGAATAAATGTTGTGCGAAACTAATGAACCTATCTTATTTGTGCATGACTTAAGCAATTATCTATTTTTGCAAAGATAAGGGTTATTTTTGTTATGATTTCTGATGAATTGGATAGATTTGTGTGAAGGAAGATCTAGGGTTATTGATTAATGTGTGCAAGTGGATAGTTAGCCTCTTTAGGGCCTTCAAGGACTAATCGTAGACCTTCACGAAGGTCTAAAAGCCATTTTTCCTAAGTTATAGTAGTGAGCCCTAGTAGGGTACTAATCTACACGAAGGAATATCTAAGCTACCAGAGCTTGAAACAGCTTATCGCACTGTCTCTTGATGCAGAAACTTGGTTCTAACATCCCCCAATACTACATCGGGTGAGACTACAGCTTGCGCTATGTAGGTTGTTGCTGATAGGGCCAACAGTTAGGGTTTTTTTGGTTGGTGCGAACAACTCTAAACCTCGGTCGGGCTCCATTAAGAAAACACCTAATCAGGGAGTTGGGTCCACTCTTCTAACTAGGTACTGCTGGATTAGATGTGTGTTAGGCTTATTTCTGTGAGTTTATTATTGTTGTGAATATTTATCAGTGTGTTGTTGTGAGTCTTAATTGTTTTTACTCTTATTGTCTTTATAGTTATTACTTGTTGTTACTCTTATTTGTTGTTACAGTATTTCTTGTTGTTACACATTAATGAATTTATAGTTCATCTTCAATGTTGGGTAGGAAAACTATGGCCTACACATATAGTGCACAATAGCCTTGAAACAACTGGTAGAACCCCGAGTTGACAATTCAATGTAGATTGGGTGAATTTCATGATTCATAGTTGGACACCAACATTTTGGCATCGTTTCCAGGCAGGCTATCAAAGGCACAAAAGTACAACTAGTATTGACCATAGGATTGATTTCTTGTCCTTGGGAAGGAAGCTTACACCTTGCTCTAGGTCCTAAGTATTAGAGCATTTGGTTGTTTGGTTTCTTGCTTGGTTTTGTCTTGAGAAGGGAAGTTTTATTTTTAGCCTTGTTTTAGGTACTGAGCTTGATTTTTGTAATTTGTTTATTTTCTTTCTCTTGTTTTCTTTAGAGACCACTCTCTCATCCTAGAGAGGGAAGTTCTTATCCTTCTCCAAGTCTTGATCTTTTAATTTTTTTGAATGTTTCCCTTTTATTTCCTAATTGTATGAATAGAGACACCAATAAAAGGGGCAAAGGGACACCCCTGAAAATAAAAGGGGTTGATTTGGGTAGAAAAACTTACATCCAAGAGCATCGTCACAAGTTGATACTAGGGTAAGATCTCATACAAGATCTTGAGGACAATCAGTTTCACAACCAGAACCTCCTCCAATAGCAGAAGTGTCATTCAGGGAAGAAGAAGTAGCAAGCAAAGGATCTAAGGAAATGCATATTGCAAGTTCAGAGGAAGAAGATTTGAGGGAACTCTTGGCACCATTTGATCAAGGAAATGATGTTAAACAACTTCCATCACATGTTATAGAACAACCATAGCCTGTTGTTGTTGAAATTCCAAGTGGGTATTGGTAGATATTCATGGCTCCTACAACTTCTTCGATCGAATTTCCAATCGAAGATATCATAGGTGATGCACCTATTGTTGAAAAGTGCAAAAAGAAATGCTAAAAATAGCACTGCTATAAAGAGTCAAGTTATAAATAATAGTTCAGCCATTGTGGATCTTAGCTACAATGGGTGAAAAGTGAAAGTGCTAAAAATAGCTTTTCTAAAAATAGCATTTCAGTATCCCTTCTTATTTTAGTCAGTCCCTGGTGTTATCACTGACAAAATTTCAAAGAAAAAGAGTAAGGGAAGAGTTAATTGATCCTAAACATATTCATACTGATCTTGGTCGTGTTCATGCTATATACATTTGATACCATTCTTAGTTTGAGCAAACAAGCCTATGGTGAGCAGAGATCATAAATCTTCATCAAATTCAAGCGAGGCAGTTCCTAAGTAAGCAAAGCAAGATACATCAGATGGATTAATAATAGGCTTAGACCCAACATCAGAATTGTGAAGAGGCAAATTGAGGATTTGAAGATACAACTAAGCCAGCAGAAAGGATTTCCTTAGCTAAGGAAAATCACATAGCAAGTAAGGTCATGTACCAAATTTTGATGATTTATCTTGTTGCAAGGATTTTGAAGAATGATGCATCTCCTTTTCAATTTTGAATAGCTTTAGGGTAGTTGAAAAGGAAATTTCAATACAAAGAGGCTCAAAAAAGTTAAATTTTGGTATTCAAGCTGTGTTTTGAAATTACACAGCAGTTCCGCTACGAAACTGCTGTAAGTGATGCCTAATGCATAGCAGTTTCGTAGCGCGCTACAAAACTGTTGTAGCTGCATATTGTGATTTGATGGAAAATTTTTGTAAGACAAAAGGATATATTTTTGAGGATGGGCAGCTGAAAGGGATTACTTATAAGGTATAAAAATCAAGCAAAGGCAAAACAAGGAAAGGAAAGACTTTTATGAACACCAAAGTTTTATGTTATGAAAAGAGCAGTCGACCTCCAAGGGGATTACCAAGCTGTTAAAAACTCATCTCAAAAACATGAAAGAGGTTTTCATTCTGAAGGTTCTTAAGTAAAAAAAACTCTTCCACTTTCTTCAATTCCATTATGATTTTGGAGAAATGAATGATCAAACTTGCGCTATGAAACTGTTGTAAGTGCAGTTTTTCACAATCATATTTTTACACCTATTTTTCAAAGACTTGTTCTGGGCGATAGGAACGATGTTTCAAAAAACCAAGAGAGGTTTTTGTTCAGCATGGATTTTTTCACAAACACCTCCTTCCGTTTTTTCAAATACATTTTTTATGAGAAGTTATGAGCTCTGTCCCAAGACCTATTTTTCAGCTAGAACAGAGCAAGGGACAGTGTCCTAGTTTCTAGGAACAACAAAGGGATGAGTCATCAAGGGCCAGCTGGAAGGTTATGAGCACCATAAAATTAGACTTCATGGATTTTTAGGTGTCAAATAATGTTTTAAATGTTTAGATAAGGTTGTTTTAATCATGATGATGGAGTTAGACTCCTAATTGTCTTAGGTTTCTAAAGCTTCTAGTTAGCAGTTTGTTGCATTTAATAGGTAGTTAAAGTGTGAATAGGTGTCATAAGAAGTAGAATTCGAATTCCCCTCATGTTGGAGGAGGAATCTCAGCCTTGTAAAAGAATTCTATATATAGGAGAGAGATCAATGTACTCAAGGTTGGAAATTTATGAAAAAGAGCTCTGATATTTGGCCTATGTAAAGGCTCTGTTTTTCTGGTAATACAATACTGGCTTATGCTTCTCAAGAATCATATAGACTTCAATGTATGAGTTTCTTTTGTTGTCTTTTCATGATTATCTACAGTGTTATGAGTAGTTGATTACTTAGAAATCACTTGCAGTGTTCTAATTTCCTTCATATACCCGTTGACTGTCTTCTTTGTGTTTGGTGTGCTCTACCTATATTGAAATCTGAATGCCTTGACTTTTATGCAAAGCCAATCCTACTGTTAATACTAGATGACATATGACCCCATAAGCCCAATGGATACCTGTTAATTTTTTTTCCACCATTTTCATTTCTATTTGTTTCACAAAGAGTTAGCCATCTTGATCATAATAAAAAACCTTTAATCCCTTGAGAGAGTCCTCTCAGGCTAAGGAGGCTAAGCCTTAGCTAAAAGATTGGTTTGAAACAGTTACTTGAAGTCTTCCTGGTCTGCAACCTTCCAGGGCCTGATTTTGAGATAACATTTTGGTGTGTCTGCCGGGAGCCTAAAGATTACTCTTTCGCGAAAACAAAAGACTGAACTTATGAAGGTAGTGAGAGATCATAAGAATTTTCGAGGCTGCAATCTACCTTGGAGACTCCATTGTTGAAGAATTCGAAATTCATAGATTCATGGTGATTCCACTGGAGTTATGAAGGACCCAGATGCTACCATTCTTATTTCAAGGTATGCATGCATAATTTTTTTACGAATTCATGGTTTCCCAAATCATTTTCCCAAGGATGCATATTTTCTAAGGAATGGTCCAAAATTCAATGGAGAAGATTTGAGTTTAACTTTGAAGCATATATCAGATTTCTGTGATTTTACCGAGCTTCTTAGAATTAAACATGAAGATGTTTGCATTATGTTGTTCTATGATTCATTTCAAGGGAAATATAAATAGCGGGTTGAAAGCCTTCCTGCCAAATCTATTAAGTCATTTGCAGACTTTTGGCTTATATTTTTGGAGGAACGGATAGATAGATTAGATCTGGTGGCAAACTCTCCTTCAATTCAAGGTTTCAAACAATGGAATGATGATCATATTAATGAAGAAATAGATGAAAATGTTTCTTTGTCCTTGTCTTCGTATTTAAAATCATTTGAATGCAAGACAGAAGGTAAGATGAAATTTTTGAATGAAGTTGATAAAGACATTGAGAAAGACATTGAAGGTTTACAAGGTCCAATTCAATCATATAGTCTTCATGGTTATGATTATTCTTTTCAAAATATTTCTATGGCAGAACACAAGGAGAGGGTGTTGCTTCCTTTCTCTTTCATGATTGAGGAAGAGTACACTGTTATTGAAGATCAATTTGCACAATCGAAAAGTTACGAGAATCATCAAGCTGATCATGTATTCTGGGATCCTATAGCTAAATACATGGAAGAGTTTTACTCTCCAGTATTTCAATTTTTCTATGAAGATCAGAGGCAATTTCAGTGGCAGTGGTCATCACAATATCATAGTTGCTCTCAATTCCGATGCAGTCAAAAAACTCAAATATCAGATAAGACAAATGATTCGCTACATTGGAAATTTCACATTGATTGAGCTAAAAGAAGTTTGAAATTGATAGGGTAGGTAGGAAATTGCAAATAAGCTCAAGGTTGACTGAGCATTTTTTAAGTAGATGTAGTTTTCTTTCTTTCTCCTACAGTGATAATCAAGCTTAAGCCCGAGGTGAAGTCCCAAGAAACTTAAAGGAAATGTTTGTCAAATAAATTTTTGTTTATCATAAGAAGATAAAGCACTGGACCTACGAGTTCTTAGTGTACCACAAGGGCACACTATCCCAAGTGGAGCCACTGTTATCACTGACAAAATTTCAAAGAAAAAGAGTAAGGGAAGAGTTAATTGATCCTAAACATATTCATACTGATCTTGGTCATGTTCATGCAATAGACATTTGATACCATTCTTAGTTTGAGCAAACAAGCCTATGGTGAGCAGAGATCAGAAATCTTCATCAAATTCAAGTGAGGTAGTTCCGAAGTTAAGCAAGGAAAGATACATCAGATGGATTAATAATAGGCTCAGACCCAACATCAGAATTATGAAGAGGCAAATTGAGGATTTGAAGATACAACTAAGCCAGCAGAAAGAATTTCCTTAGCTAAGGAAAATCACATAGCAAGTAAGGTCATGTACCAAATTTTGATGATTTACCTTGTTGCAAGGTTTTTGAAGAATGATGCATCTTCTTTCCAGTTTTGAATAGCTTTAGGGCAGTTGAAAAGGACATTTCAATACAAAGAGGCTCAGAAAAGTTAAATTTTGGTCCTCAAGCTGTGTTTTGAAATTACACATCAGTTTCATAGCGCGCCACGAAACTGCTGTAAGTGATGCCTAATGCACAACAGTTTCGTAGAGCGCTACGAAACTGCTATAGCTGCATATTGTAATTTGATAGACAATTTTTGTAAGACAAAAGGATATCTTTTTGAGGATGGTCATCTGAAAGGGATTACTTATAAGGTATAAACATCAAGCAAAGGCAAAACAAGGAAAGGAAAGACTTTTATGAACTCCAAAGTTTTATGTTATGAAAAGAGTAGTCGACTTCCAAGGGGATTACCATGCAGTTAAAAACTCATCTCAGAAACGTGAAAGAGGTTTGCATTCTTAATATTCTAAAGTACAAAAACCTCTTCCACTTTATTCAACTCCATTATGATTTGGGAGAAATGAATGATCAAACTTGCGCTATGAAGCTGCTGTAAGTGCAGTTTTTCACAAGCATATTTTTACACCTGGTTTTCAAACACTCATTCTGGGCGGTAGGAAAGATGTTTCAAAACACCAAGAGAGGTTTTAGTTCAGCATGGATTGGTTCACAAAAGCCTCCTTCATTTTTTTCAAATACATTTTTTATGAGAAGTTATGAGCTCTGTCCCAAGACCTATTTTTCAGCCAGAACAGAGCAAGGGACAGTCTCCTAGTTTCTAGGAACAACAAAGGGATGAGTCATCAAGGGCCAGCTGGAAGGTTATGAGCACCATCAAATTCAAATTCATGGAGTTTTAGGTGTCAAAGAATTTTTTAAATGTTTAGATAATGTTGTTTTAATCATGATGATGGAGTTAGACTCCTAATTATCTTAGGTTTCTAAAGCTTCTAGTTAGCCGTTTGTTGCATTTAATAGGTATTTAAAGTGTGAATAGGTGTCATAAGAAGTAGAATTCGAATTCCCCTCATGTTGGAGGAGGAATCTCAACCTTTTAAAATAATTCTATATATAGGAGAGAGAGCAATGTACTCAAGGTTGGAAATTTATGAAAATAAGCTATGATATTTGGCCTATGTAAAGACTCTGTTTTTCTGGTAATACAGTACTGGCTTATGCTTCTCAAGAATCATATAGACTTCAATGTATGAGTTTCTTTGTTGTATTTTCATGATTATCTACAGTTTTATGAGTATTTGATTACTTAGAAATCACTTGCATTGTTCTAATTTCCTTCATATACTCGTTGACTGTCTTCTTTGTGTTTGGTGTGCTCTACCTATATTGAAATCTGAATGCCTTGACTTTTATGCAAAGCCAATCCTACTGTTAATACTAGATGACATATGACTCCATAGGCCCAATGGATACCTGTTAATTTTGTTTCCACCATTTTCATTTCTATTTGTTTCACAAAGAGTTAGCCATCTTGATCATAATCAAAAACCTTAATCCCTTGAGAGAGCCCTCTCAGGCTAAGGAGGCTAAGCCTTAGCTAAAAGATTGGTTTGAAATAGTTACTTGAAGTCTTCCTGGTTTGTAGCCTTCCAGGGCCTGATTTTGAGATAACACCTGGACTAAACATAGGAAGTAAAATTCGAATTTGATGTTAACAGCTATTTGTAAATTGATTAATTAATTCATCTTGAGTTAATTAGTTAAGAAATTATGAACATGAAGTCTATGTGAGGACATTCAAGAGTTTCTCCTTTGATTGAGGGATTTATCCATCAGTTAAAGAGATAAGAGTGCGTTGTAATACTGAGTTGTAATTAGTTGGATCAGTTAACTGAGTCAAGTCGAGTTAGATTAATTTAACAGTTTGTTGAATTAACGAGAGTTCAATTAGTTATTGCTTGCATGCATTTAACTATTGTATTTTAGATAACTGAGTATTCACTCATGGATAAATCATGCATGTCAGTTCAGTCAGAGACCTAGTTGAGATCAGATGTAGGGACAATGTACTATCAGTTGCTAGAATATTCCATTGTGAATATTCCTTGCATGCAAAAGAAATATTATTCCTTAAGGATTGTGAAGTTGGACCTGATGTTACGGTGAGTGTGATGAGGCCAATTCACACATGTAATATCATTGGACCCCAATAAAAACTGTGCGAGCGAATAGGAGGCTTGGAGGGCTTGAGGATGATATATTCTATGTCTATTGAGTATGTGAATTGTATTGTTTGATTGCAGAGAAAGCAGGATAGCTTGAGAGATTATTCTTTTTGTAAATTGAACACGATTTCCACTTGTATGATAATACATAGTTGGGGTTTAGGCTGGTGCTTTCCCCAGTGTTATATCTTCTTTGTTATGGTTGATTACTTCTCATTTCTCAGTTATATCTATTCTTGGTTGATGTTGCTCATGTTTGATTAAGCTTCCGCTAAATTGTTTGTAGAAGTAGATCAAGTGTTTTGCTTTAGTATATTGCATTGCCAGGTGATCTATAGTGGGAAATTCCTATATGGTATCAGAGCAAAGGTGATCAAGGAGGAACAGTATACAAGCAGGAGAAGTTTGAAGTTTGGTTTCTGAATATTGAATTGAGTTCTTATCACATTTATTTCACCGATGGCATTCAGTGGTTTAAGACTCGAATATGCCCTTGATGATAGTTTGAATTATATAGCCTGGAAGGATCGCATGGAGGCAGTATTAGAAGATAACAGTCTAAAAGACTTCATTAATCAAGAAGTCTAGAAGCCGGCTAATGCTACTCAACTGGCAAAATGGAAAAAGTGTGTGGCTAGAGCAAGGATAATCCTCTTGGAGGGAGTTCAACATCACATTTTCTCAAGCCTCCATGGGAAGGAGACTCTGTTTTCGATGTGGAAAACATTGAAATATATTTAGCAGAATAGTAGCGATCATAGGAAGTTGGCGCTAAAAGATAAGCTTTGAAAGATCAAGTGTGAAAAGGGCAACACAATCTCTACATTCCTGAACAAGTTCACCACCTGTAGGGATGAGCTTGGAAGTGTAGGGATCGTGACAGCTGATGATGACATGGTGAGTCTTGCACTCCTCGGTCTTCCTAAGAGCTGGCATAGCTACCAGGAATCGGTTAATGGAAGAGAGAAACTGCCAAATTGGGAACGAATTTGGTCAAATATGATGTAGGAGGAGATAAGGTGAAGCACCAGGGATGGATCTTCATCAAAACAATATGATGAAGAAAATCTATATTCAGCGAGTAAAGCTAAGAAAGGGAAAGGGAAGGCATCCCAATCCAAATATTCTCATGGTGGGAAGAAGGTTGACAAGTTGAAAGTGAAATGCTTTCACTGTCATGAAGTGGGCCATTATGCAATGAATTGTCCAAAAAATAAATTCAAGAAGGGTTCCTCCAAGGGATCTGATGGTGTTGCATTAGCCTCATAGTTTGAGTTGTATTTCTCACTTATCGCATGCATGGTTTCATCCATGGTGGGATGTGTTTGGTACTTGGATAGTGGAGCTTCTTTCCACATATCAGGTGACAAGAATATTTTCAATACATTGGAAGAGAAGGATCTCCAGATGCGGATCGAGATGGGCGATGATGGAAAGTATTGTGTCTAAGGTGAAGGTACAGTTGTGTTTCAGATGGAGCATCGTGCTCCTATCACCCTATCTACCGTTAAGTATGTAGCAGGTTTGAAAAAGAATCTTGTGTCTATTGCTATGCTATAAGATAAAGGCTATGATGTAGTCTTTAGTAAAGGAAAAGTTTTCTTGAGGTATATCGGCACTAAATCGACCAAGCGAATTGGGATTCGAGTAAAGAATCTCTACAAGCTAGAGTTAGATGACTGTGTTGCACTGAGTTCCAAAGCAGAGGTGGTGCAAAGCCAAGATGTTGGCGAGCTATGGCATAGAAGACTAGGCCACTTGCATCACGAGGCCTTGAAGATCATGTAGCAAATTTCTACCGGCTTACCCAAGGGAAAATTGGAGCAAACAAATACATGCAGAAGATGCACCCTGGGTAAGTATGCAAAAGCTTCCTTTCAGGATTAGGATAGTAGAGCTGGAGCAATCCTGGAGTGAGTTCACTCAGATGTATGTGGACCATTCTCTACAATCTCCACTGCTAAGCAAAGGTACTATGTTATTTTTATTAATGATTTTTCTCGTAGATGTTCGATCTACTTTATGCAAAAGAAGGATCATACCTTCTTGAGGTTTTGTGAGTTTAAAGCCTTGGCAGAGAAAGGATCTGGAAAGAAAGTAAAAACCTTGCATAGCGAGAACGGTGGAGAGTATGTTTCCCAATAGTTTAAATACTTTTGTGCTGCAGAAGGAATTAAACAGAAACTGACGGAACCTCATAACCCACAATAGAATGGGGTGGCTGTTATCAGGAAAACTAGTGTCCATTCAGAGTTGCTAGTCCCACTAAGACAAGTAGCTATCTTAGAAACAAACAAACTAAAGTCACTTGTGCTTTCCTTTATGAGAAATGGATGAGAAAGAAGCAGAGAGTATCAACCTCAGTCTTTCGCTTGGCTCCTTACTTGTTTCCTTTCCCCTTTGACAGGACTTCGCCACTCCTTCCTTACTTGTCCCGCTTCAAAGAGCACCTGTAGAGTCAAATCAGCATAATACCATCAAAGCATAGAGATCTATTACCATAAACAATATAGGATCAGATGTATATTAACGGTACAAATGCATATATCAACACAAGATTCATAGATATACAAGAATATGGAGGAAAACTAAAATAGCTTTATTGATAGAAATATTAGAAGAGAGGATTACAACCCAGTGATCTAACCCAGTGCCATCCTCCCAGCATGAAAGCCCTCTTCACCTCATGAAAAGCTTAGATCACCCAAAAATACAGTGTTGCACAAAGAAACCAACAACACTTCCTTACAAAATACAAAATTCCAGCCTCTGGATCTCTAGGATGAGGAATCCATATATAGATGTTCACAGGTGGGTGAGTCAACTTATGGGGTTTTGATTAGTGTCCTCTCTCTGATATTTCTTAGTTCCACTTGGATATTTCATGATCTCTTACTCATCCCTGGGTGAATTCAAAGAGGCAAGTGTTAAATGGGCAGTTTCTAGAAGATTCTCTGGGTTTCCACCTAGCCAACTGCCTATGCCATTTGTCTGCTCTCACTCATCACACCCTACAGAAGCGATTTCTAGTATGCATCGCACTTTTTGCATGTGGCAGGTGAGATGCATTGCACCCTTAGCACTGAGCAGTCTATATGGTCCAGTTTTGACCAGTTTTGAGTAGTTTTTCATGGAGAACTTCTGGGAGATGATGTAATCAGCTAACCTTGCTTCTTTAGGGTATGAAACAACACCTTTAGGGACTTAGAAGCCCTTAGTTTTATGGACATATGTGATTGGGGTTGCAGTGCCCAAATATGTCTATAATAGTTTCTCCCTAAAGCATGAGGTCATAAATCTTTGATGTTGGGTGAAATGCTTTATCAAGAGGATCTGAGGTTTTTCGAAATGGAAGGTGACATGTAATAAGATACAATACAATACATTATCTTCATAATATTTTCATGATCTAGCTGAGGCGGGCATTCCCATGCTCAGATTCATAAATTCATTTTCATGTACATAGGACAGACAACTGTCTGTATGGTAGACTGATGATTCTGGTAGAGCCATCATCCTTTGGCTTGGTTGATTACCTGTGCAGCAATGACGTACATTTGATGTCTTTATTTTCCTAAATATATCGCAACCTGAATGGATGAAACTAGATCTGGGGTCTTCAAAACTCGTTCAATCTTTGCCTGAAGTACAAGTCGATCCATGTGAAAAGATGTTCCGATGTCTAACATGGAAAGACATCGCCTAATTACCAACCAATGATGTAAGCTGTTAACAGGCATGAGAGGAATCATCGATAATGATGATGACCCTCAAGGTATTTTAGTACATTTTACGTGGTGTGAATACATGAGTCGATGTCGAACACTACGCAAAATCTTTTGGTTGAATGCCATTGATGTAAACATGTCGCCAGAAGTGAGAAACTTGCCATTGAGGCATTCAAGCTTCAAAGTACCGAAAGGGTTGTTCCTAAGTCGACTTCTTGGATAATGAGCTGACGTTGACAAGAAGTGACCTGTTGTAGGAGGGCATTAATGAATCCCACATCTACGACACGAAACGGAGCAAATGATTTTATGGAGGTGAAAATGATCTGATGATACAAGGTTTAGGGTGGCGGTCATGAAAGAATGAAGCATGAAGGTATTGCAGCAGATGAGACATAAGCTGGGTTGGTGAATTCTCCAAGCGACTTGTCTTGAACATATCAGAAACACTGAAATGGATTGGTAGCGTTAACCCCAAAAATGGATGGTGTTAGCGTTTGATATTTCACCTAGGCTGAGATAAACAAACCTCAAAGCTACATCAAACCATTTCACCTCGTAGCTAGCCCTACGAGGTATGAGAAGGCTCTCTCGGGTAAAACTCGGTGAATTTGTTAATAGGATGAGTTGACCAATTAGGAACAAGGATTTTAGGCTAGTAAACTGATAAGGGGGGTTGATTTTAAGTTTTTGGTTTTTTTGGTGGCAATTGGAGGGAGTGCATTTCAGGGTTTGGGGATTGAGCTCAGTTTTTGCAGGTGGGTCTTTGGGGCAAGGTAGGAGTTTATGCTGATGCCTTTAGCTGGAATAGATGA
>APFE031371635.1:0-11500 GCA_000404065.3 Pinus taeda | reverse complement strand
AAGTGTCTTTCAATTTTTAAGATATTAATAAATTGTAAAGGAAAAAAGTAAAACATAAGTATATAAAAAATAACAAAAAAATAAAAATTAAATTATATTTCATTTAATGTTGCCCTGATTGGGGTGCGAGCCGATACATTACCACTTTTATTTAGGGTTAATAGTGATTACTGCAACGTACATAACCATTTCCCCCCACACACTCAAGGCGATGGGTGTCGTGGCCCCTTGCATGATGATAATCACTGCATATGGGAAAGGTGGTAGCATGAGGAAGGGATGTGTTGGATTTTTTATTTCCTTTGGAGAGAATTTTGGTGATTATCAAAGCGACTGTGAGCAAGGAGGCTTGTGCGGGGGGATGGCTTTGTGGCACTACGAGTAACAAAACTTCAATCGACTCCACGCAAAGGATTACAAGTATGTTATTAGTTATCTCTTCACTCTCATAATGTTGACCTGCTTCGGGTTTCGTTTGAGGGAAAGGGAAGCAATTATGGGGGAGGACTGTAAAATTAAGGGCCACTAGGGGGTGCAGGTTGGTGGCATATGTCTGCTTCTTCTTTTTTCTTTGGCACCCGATAAGTACCCTTTACATCACACTCTTCTTTGTGATTCTACTTTCCTGTATGGGATTTTTTATGGCACTAGGTAGATGGCTTAGTGTTGAAGTATGTAGGTGTGTCGCTCGTGTTAGAAAATTATATATTACAGAGCAATTAAACACATAAAATATTGCATAAATATAAACACAAAAAATGCATAAAACAAGAGAGACACAAATAAATGTGGCTCACCCAGTTTGGGCTATGTCCATGGAGAAACAACCAGTCCTTCCTTTTATATTATCCAGCAAACTGAAGAGATGCAACCTACAACAAATCCACTCTAATTCCCTCTTCTCTCTCAATCTCCCCTCTCTTCCTCACTCAGAATGCAGATCTACATAGACGCAATACAATTCCCTCATATATAGTGAGGGGTTGCCTTCTAGGGCAAAAAACCCTAAATTAAACATAACTTCTACCACCTAATTTCTGCCTAATGAACAACTCAGATTGAATATGAAATTTAAACATTTTCCAAGGCAATTTTATATGTATTCTTAGCTTTAGGGGCGCTGCACCCGATCCCCTGGCAGGGGAGGCTCCCAAAGGTCGCATCTGCCCCCCCTAGATCCCCCCCGCAACGAATATGTTACGGGCGGCACTGCCACCCCATTACGAACTGGGGTCCAATGCAGCGATACCTTTGAATACAGAATATAATCAGGCTCCACACCCAACAGCTGGAACAACTGGGTGGTTGGGCCATGAGGTTAGCGTTGGCGAGTTCACCTACATTTTGTGAGGTAACCTCTACATTCTATCCATGCAGAGTTGAAGGGGGGTCTGTAGAACCCGAGGAATGAGGGAGAAGGATGAGAACTACTCTGGGCAGGAAATCTAGCATGAAATTAATATTGGCTATGGAATGCGGGATGATGATGGTAGTGCCATAGGGCTTAGGGATGGATGGATGCCTTGGTTAGGTCCTCCTTTCGCGTACTAGGTGGATAGAGAATGGTATGCTAGATAGGTAAGCCCATAGCCTTTAGGCAGATGCACCTTTCAACCTAGGACTACAGAGACAAAGCATGTTGGACTACTACTAAGAGGGGGTGTCAGTGGAGAAGTGAAACCTCTACTGTAGGTCTTGGGAAGGGAATTGCAATTGATAGGGGGTATGCTACTGGCACGTCGAAGCGATGCAATCCTACCACCTGTGTGCATGCACCTTGTTGTAATACGTTGAAATGTAAATAGACTTTAGTCTTTTTGCATTGTATAGGATTGGACCAAAGAGACCATGGTACATCGTGCAAAAATGTAAGTCCGTAGCAAGAAGCCTCATGCGACTAGGCAAGACATAGGACCGAGACCATAATATGGCTGAAGAGGTAGGAAGTCTGTCGAAAGGTTAATTAGTGAAGTGACAACCCCCTACTGAGAGGGAACCAAAGAAGAAATTCGTGAGTTGTTAGAAGACTGGGAAGAAGAAGTGAAGCAGGAGAGTGAGACGGATACAAAACTAGAGGATTACAGAGTCCTTGTCATAGATCCTGGAAATACAAGAGGAAAAATCACTCAATTCAAGAAAACCCTCTCCCTTTACTGTTTGGTTAAAATCCTACAGGGAAAGGTAATGGAACAAATTTTGGTTAGCATGGCTATCATTGTCCAAGGCATTCTGAATTACAAGTAGGAATTCCAGAAGGTGTAGTTTCAACTACACAAACAAGATGTTCGACTTGGCCGAATTAAGAGGCACTTTCCTTGTATCTTGGTTTAGACAGACTTGCCAAGTATGAACACTAAGGATCCAACACCAGTGGAACCATCATCTGCTGAACAACATGACTAGAATACCTACTTGCTGATGTTCTTGCTTATATATGTAGATAGATTTTAAATTTCTTTACTGAATTGATTATATTATAATATATATATATATATTTATATATATATAAGGAAGAGAGAGAGAGAGAGACGAGAGAGAGAGAGCGAGAGACTTAATATTTTTGTTAACTGAGATAGCCAATGGGGATAAACCTGGCAAACATAATCCGGTTTCCCATTTGGGAAAGTTGAAGCCCACCTAGCCAATTCTATGTGACATAAATTTTCTCTATAATTAATGAAAAAAAGTTATATACAAACTTAACAAAAAAATGAATCATTAATGTTAATGTAAACAACTTTTATAATTCACATATTATCTAAAATACTAATTAATATAAAAAATAAATCAATTTTATTATATACATAAAAATAAAAAATTTTATAATTAACATCTTGTATTAATTCATGCATTTTCAAACCTAAATAATTTTAAGTTAAAATTGAGTATTAATTGCTTTATTTTGAATTTCCATATTCACACTAAATCATTAAATTTAAACAAAAATTCTAACCTAAATGCCTGTACAAATACGTGAGATAACTATAGCCTTCGGAGCAATTATGACTGCCATCTAATAATGTGTCATGCATTTAATTAATAAAAATTATAAAAATTATACAATTATATTAAATTCTCTCTCTTTTAATTAGCTCTTCTTTATCTAACATAATTTTAGGAATATTTTTAAATTACTTTAAAAAATATTCAAATTCCTTACTATTGATATTCAAAAATTTAAACAAAATTCTAAACATAAAATGACTCTATGTAACAAAAAGGTAAACGACAATATATGTTACCCTTCTTACAATATAGTACATCTAAATAATGATTCACGCATTTAATTAATTACAATGGGTAATTGATTTCATGTCAATTTTGTCCACAATATTTCGGGATCATGTATTAATTTTATTAATTACAATTAGAACATTGTTCTTGATGTTGGGAATTCCCTTATTTTGTTAGTTTATACGACAATTATTTCATATTATATATAAATAATAACTCATTCCCTTAAATTGAAAGAGAATGCTATATTGAAATTACTCTTCGTTTTAATATTTTCAAATTATGAGTGCATGGAAGTGCATGGGTATAACATTATGACAAGAAGAAATTGTTCCAAACTAAAAACATAAAAAATTTAATATAATTTTACAATCTTACATTTAATCAATCAATAATATTAAAAAAAAAAAAAAATATTGCATACTAAACATGACTATCATAAGAAAGGAGACAAACACATTAAGAACCTAAAAACATGATAAATTTAATCTACTTTTATAATCACACATATAATAATCAATCAAAATTCCCAAAAAGGAAAATGTTGCATATGAAATATCAACCATCATCGTAAGGAAAGGAAAGAATGCTTAAAGATAAGATAAGATGAGATAAGGTAAGAATGCACTTGATCATACTTTTCATTTTTGCTCTCAAATTCCTATAAAGGAATAATTTGCTTTCAAACAATTCCTCTAAATTGCCCAATTCATGTTCCTTTTTTACTTCTCCTTGATGGGAAAGTTTACAAAAAAATGAACATAATAGATGTTGGTACATAAGTCAAAATTTTCAATTTAGTTGTTTCAATTGAAGCAATTTTTAACAAACATTTAATATCTTGCATTACCAACCATAGAATCATTAAATTCTCTAGCATTGATTTCAAGTTTAGATGAAATAAAATAATTGAGATTAAGCTCTACATTTTAGATATACAATTCTCACCTTCACATGTTTGTATTTCTTTCATTGTCTTTTGTAGTAGCTCTATCAATCTCATCAACAAATGCTTCTTTCCTTCTAGAACCCTGTGTTAGGGGATGAAACTATGGAGAGCTAGATGATGTATATGAGCTCTTATTAGTGACCATCCTCTCTAAGAAATCTTTTGCATGCCTCATTGTATTTCTGAACCCATCTTGCACTTGTTTAAAAGACGGAGGAGTTGGATGTTCCAACCCTAAAGTGGTTGATGTCAATGATTTTTTGAACTCATTTGCAACATCTCCCATGCATTTCTTTACTATTGGAAAAGGATCCTACATTTTATTCAAAACTTAAAACAAAATCATAGATGAGGCGTTAGGCCATAAGCAAACTCCACATTTCTTAGATTTAAAACTTTTTTTTGAAACACGGAGAATGTTCTCCAAATAGAGACACAATACATATTCTAGATAATTTCTCAAAATAGGAAATATACAACTTATTCAAAGAATATGTAGAAGGTGTTGAAGGAAATGATAATTTTACTTCATATTTGTATTTTATAAAGATACACATGAAATAATTCAAAAACGTATGTATTCCTAAAAGGTGAAGGATGATGGGTTTATAGTACTATGCTCTCTTAAATGAAAAAGGGATAAATGTGAACGGCTAGAAAGAGGTATGCATTTATAACATTATTGATTTTAATTAAATAGTTATCAATTATAAAATTCTATTATCAATAAATTTTTTTAATGTTGTGTGTAGATTCCATTGTCAAATCACTTCAAGAGCATTGCAATCAACAATCAACTGAAAAATAAAATGTGCATGCGTCCAAATAAATTTTATGATATCCTAGATAAATATTTAGGTTTGATAATTGATGGTATAAACCGGAATAAAATACTTCTACTACATTTTTTCCACATGCCAAAATATTTACAAGAGGAGAATTTTATTCAATTTGACTTTGTTGGTTGTATGGTTATTAATGAGAAAATGTATCCAACAAATTACTTCGTAACTAAAAATATTCATAATGATTTTAATATCTCCATCACCATAGTTCATCATATGCTCACTCATTATTCTAGTGATATTTCTTGAGTTCTATATCTATAATTAGACAACACTAGCCATGCAATAAAAAAAAAATAATATGTATTTGATAACTAAGAATTGTTGTTGAATTAAAAATCTTTTAAAAGGTAAAAGCTAGTTTCCTTCTTGTTGGACATACTCATGACCATATTGATCAAATGTTCAGTTGCTCTTCCATAACATTCAGGAGGAATAATTTTGGGACCTTGCCATCATTAATCAAATACATTAAAAACTCACACATTCCATAATTTATTGTTTACACTGTGGAAGAAACTATTGGCATGTGAATATTGGTTTGAGATCACTTGCTCAAAGAAAAATCATTGAATAATTGAATAACATTAGCTTCCCATATCAACTCTATATCAAAATAATTAAGGGAGTAGCACTTATAGAGGGCAATAATTATTCATTTTTTGCAGAATGGAGGTCTTCATCATGATTAGTATTTTTGAAGTTCATTCTAGATTGTCCAATATTTGCATCAAAAAGATTTTTATTACAATAAATTGCCCAAATCCATAATGCACAATGTCATAAGTGAGATGTATATTATTATGATTACTTATACGAAATTAAAAAACTTCATTAAAGATACATACGAGTGTTTTGATGTCATTGATTATGTTTGTTCGGATTGTTTTTCAATGATCAAAGTGACATAATTTCAAGCTCAAGAAATGGAGATACATTTTTGAAGGCTCTATTTATTTGGCCTCAAAATATTCCAAATGAACACGAGAAAAGAAACATTGTTTAACAACAACAATCTCAAGGCATTATTGAATCTTCACAGATAGAGGAAAGAGAAATGTGTATTGGTTCTAGAAGATCAAATGCAAAACATGAAGTCATGGAAGACCTTTATAGATTTTTTATACAATATAATAAAGAGGGTTGTATGGTTACAATGCTAACAGATGGAGATCCACATGGTTACACATTTTGGGTTGTCAATGCTATAAAGGTCATTAAAGAAAATAAGGATATTACAACAATTGAAGTATATTGGTATGCAATAGGTAGACAACCATTCAAAGGTGTGTACAAGCTAGATATGGTAGCTCAGACAAAAGTCAACAAAAAGAGAAAAAAGAAAGGGTACAAATGTAAATCATCATTAAAATAATCTCTATTAGGGGAATTTTGAGGTCTAAAATGAGCCTCCTAAGAAAAATGTACAAACAAAATAAAGTTTATAAGAACCAATAGGACTCAAGATGGTGATGTCAACCATGGGGGTTGATTCACCATTTTTGGAGTAAAAAAGTAAAAAGATTCAAAAATAGTAAAATAATAAAATTGCTTTTTCAACTTGTATTTTCATCTTATCTCCTGTTGTGCTTTGCAAAGAAACCCCCATTTCATATTATTTTTATTTACGAAAGCATTTAAATATGAAATGGGTCCCTCTTAAAATAAAATTGATGTCAAAACTCTTAGTTTATGAAAATCCAACAATTCAAAGGAGCGCTTTATAAAATCACCCTTAAAAGCAACATCTCTTTAAGAATCGGAAATAAAGCAAATATGTGTTTATTGCGATAAAGCGATCGCAAGATCGCATATCGCAATAACATAAAGGATGCACTAAACAATCAAAAGGCTCCCCGACGCGATAAAGCTATCGGCGATATCGCAATCAGCAAATTTCCTTGTGCACCACTAACGCGCCCCTCATTAAAACCCCGATGCGATAAAGCCATCGGCGATATCGCAATTGGCAATCCCCTTTGTACTGCAAGCATTGTACATATGCCTTTCGCCGATGCGATTTCGCAATCGGCAATCGGCGGCATCCCATGTCGAACCCTTAATACACATATGCCTTTCGCCGATGCGATATCACGATCGGCAATCGGCAATATTTAAAAGTATTGTTAAACTAGCCATGCGCCCTCACCCGATGCGATGCAATAAGGCACGGTTCTCAACAAAAAGTCGTTAAAAGTGATGGGAAAGCTCGATTTAATGATAGTTAAGGCATAATTATTCCCTCTCGGCCGCCAGTGCACCCATTGCATGATTTAAAAGATATTTCGACGAAATATTGGACTAATGAGCATTTATAAGGTGGCAGGTCCTATACGGTCCCTTAAATGAGTCCATACCCTCAGATCTGCCCATAGATCGTCTCCGCGGCATTTTAATAAAAGCAAAGTATATCAATATTCTTCTTTCTTTTTACTATCAACTGTGGGTTTAACTGTTATCTCTGTATTACGCCAAAATCGTCTCTCTGTGCAGAATACAGTTTTTCTAAGCAATTCGGGCATAATGGGTAAAAAGTCAAAGAAAGTTGCAGGTGTTATCAACCCACCCGCTGCACCACAAGCAGTAGCAAACAGTAAGAAGGGTCTGATATCAGACACGACATGCGCAGGACTTCCTAGGACATCTTGGCAAGGAACTTATGATTTGTTAGAGGCCGAGAAACCAACGCAGGTGGTAGAGGAAGCCACCGCAGATTCATTCAAAAAATCAGAGTGCACTCTCAAAGACTTGGCCGATTCCTTCCTCCATAGGATAGCGGCAAGGGAACAAATGCTCCCATACACTGATGTTATCAAATGGGCTATTGAAGAAATCCCTATTACAAACAAGACTTTCATCGCAAAGGATGGAAGGATTTTTGGGTCATTTAAACCGGAAGATCTGAGGCAGATGTATCATTTGCCTGAGCCAGAGAAAGTATGCAATAGCGCATTTCTGGAGAAATTCGCAAGTGAGAATGAGATTGAATCTGAGCCTATCAAAGATTGGAGACAGAACCCAAATAAGCACAAACATGAAGCCTCCGGTAAGTACTCAGTCGCCTCTTTGTGTTCTCCTTATTGCTATGCCGCTATAATGATGTGTAGATTATGGGGTATGCATGATTCTGCCATTTTCACCATTGAAATGGTCCCCCTCATAGAGGCGGCAGTCAACAGTTGGATTATGGATTGGGCAACTATCCTTTCAGACAAGCTTGCACTTGCTATTCGTGAATTTACAACTCAAACCAGAGTCAGCGAGAGGAAGATTCCTCCGTTCTACTACAGCGCTTATATTTTAGATACTTTGTGTTTTAATTCCGAATTTCCTATTCTTGGTTGGAGGTGGACCACACAGGACCCCTCGCCCATCCACATTTACCATCACCAAATGTGGAAGTCATCCCATAAGAATCATTTATATCAAATTTGTAATGGTTTCATGGTCCCTGTATATTATGCAATTTTTGATAAGCCTATTCCGAGGATATCCTACTTAGCCTCTTTTGATTTGCCTGTGGTGGGTAGTTGGGTTGGGGAAGAATATTTTACTTATGTCAGAGTTTATGGCAGCAAAGCCAATCCCCATGTCCTCCCCTTATATGTCCCTGACAAGCTGTTAGCAAGGGAAATTGCATACCAACTTACTGCTAAGAGTACCACACAGACTCTTAAGCAGGAGAAGAAAAGGGGCTGGCCTACCTTTCCTTTAAGATGTGGAGTCTTTACCCTGAATGATTTGAAGCACGCAGAAAAAGAAGCTTACAAGATTCAAGCTCTAAATCTTCCTATAATTCCAAATAGACCATATGATCCAAACCGATATGCATATGTCGCTCTCGAACATGCTAAATTATCAATATTTGAGCACAAAGAAGATATGTTCGATGATGTTTTTGTCTCAGCTGAATCGATAGGTCATGCTAAAGAGCTTGCCAAGACAAAATATAATGATGAAGGGTTATCTGAGTTTAACAAGCTCAGGGAGCAGAGGTTGCAAAATCTGCCCGTAGACCTAATAATGCCAACCCAAGCAGTGTCTTCAAGCAAGCCTAGTCAGCAACAAAAGAAAGAACCCCTTGCTACAGTAAAAACCAAAAATAGTGAGCAGGAGGAACAGCAGAAGAAAAATCAAGAACAAGAGCGTTTAAGGAAAGAACAAGAAGAACTCTTAAAGAAAGAGCAGGCAGAACGCTTAAGAAAAGAAGAGGAAGATAGGCATAGAAAAGAGCAGGAAGACATTCAGCAAAAGAAGCAGGAAGAGATGCGGCAAAAGGAACAGGAGCAGCAAGAGAAGAAAAAACAAGAACAACTGTTAAAGGAGTCACAGTCCAGACAAACCACCACCGATACTAATCACAGACCCTGAGCTGCAAAAGGAATGGCAGCATTTCAGTACTATTATCGGTGGAGGAAAAGACTCACAGGATACTAATACTCCTAAAACTAGCAGTGTAAAGGATAGAAACTCATCTCAGGCTTTGAACGAAGCCAGCGGCCCACCAAAAACTGTAAATGTGGAAATAATCCCAAAAGGTCCTAGTGACCAAATCACCCTTCAAGTGGAAGATATTCCTCTGTTGAACGTCTTCTACAGCCCTAAGCACAGAGCCGTGGTAAAACGATCGAGAAAGAGGCAAAGGATTGATCAACCTTCCCTTTTTCCCGAACAAGCAGTCATGGGCAATATAGTCTGGAAGGAGAAACTCGATCCCTCTGATGATTTGACCAAGTTGTCACAATATGCCGGAGCTTATTCGGCTGCCACTATCGACAAAGCGTCAGAGGTAAGTCTTCTCTTAAAGACTAAAGACCGGGAGATTTCCACGCTGAAAGCGGAAATAGCAGATGTTAAACAAAAGGCAATACAAGCAGAAGAGAAGTTAGCGGAACAGCAACAGGAGACAGTACGTGCAAGCGAACAGCTAGTGGAACAACAGAAAATAAATAACCAGCTGGTTCAGCAAAGGGAGGAGAAGAAACAGAAGATTAACCAGGCAGCCATCTAGAGAGAAAATGAATTAACAAAGGCTTTATAAAAACTAAAAGCGGCAAATGAGCAATCTTTGAAGACTAAGGATGAGCATATCGCTCAAATCACAGCACAATTAGAGACTACCAAGGGAGATTCGCAGATAAAAGAATTCAAAAAGGAGGCAATGTTAATCAACAAGGTTCTTACAGCGTAAGTTAAACTCTTGGCTCACTCCCTCTCTCAATTGGAACCACTCTGCGAGTTAGCTACAACTGTAAATGAGCAGGTAGAAAAGGCGAGAGATGACTTAAATCAAGCCGAAGAAGATATCACAACCTACCTTGAATGGCAAGATTCAAAGTCAGGAAAGGAATCCAATTTACCTAGGATACTTGAGGTCCATAAAAACATATTGTATACAGAATGGCAAACACAGGTATTAAAAGCAGAAAGGGCAGCATCAAGATGTGCATTAACTGCTGGTAATTTGGTTGATCTAGTAAATGATACTCTCTATCTAACCAATATAATTACCCAATGCACGCTCGGGAAGATCATTACAGCCAACACATTGGAGCAGACGTGCTACCCATATTTAGAAAGCAAGGTAAGGTCGGTTACCGGAGTAGACACTTTAAACATAGAAACATATTGGTGGTTCCTTGTCAAGCCTCATGAACAACGATCTGCCCTCAAATGCTTAACTGATGCCATTCAATGCATGATCCCCGATATCCAAGACTCCACTTACGCCGCCCAGCTCAGTTCCCGGCTCAACAAACCACCTAAAATTGAGCCAATGCTCGCCATCACTCAACTCAGAAACAAAGGGAAGCAACCGACAGGATGACTCATCCTCCAGCTCCTCGGATCGCCAATGGAAATAGCAACAAGAAGTTATTGACATCAGCTTCGTTAGCTTTTCTGTTTTGTAGATATTTAGATTAGCGTAAGTATTTATAGACCCTTTCATGTATTTAGAAAGGGTCGTAAAATTTTGTAATAAGACTTAATAGACTGAAGTTTGCACTATTGTGCTTTAGCCTCTATTCTTTTATGAAACTCGGCCTTTCGCTTTTACTTTAATGCAGAAATTTCTTGATCCAATTGTGCACTACTGTCATTGATTGAGGAATGTTTATACGTTGAGGAAAAAGCTAAACATAGCGATTGATATCGGGACTGGCATACAACTCAAATGGTATTTCTATCTTTGTTGGAAGTCATTCTGTGTATGTGAATTCGCTGTGTAATTATTCTTGCTATTGTTAATTGTATGCATGCACATCAACAGGAAATCTAACTCATTCCACTATTGGGTGTTTATATGATTGCCTTATTTTTAATTATGTATGCGTTAATGATATGAATGCATAAAGTGTAGTAGTATTGCTTGAATCGCTGCGTCTAACTATTTAGGTACAACAATCTTTAAATAATTTAATATCTATGTCTATATAAATGCAATCATCTATATAATTGTATTTGTGGATAT